>VYZT01018759.1:0-211538 GCA_013400735.1 Pomatostomus ruficeps | reverse complement strand
TTTTTTTTTTTTTTTTTTTTTTTTGGCTAGGGCTATTAGGGTTTTTCTTTCTTTGCTTGCTCATCAGGAAGACAGCTCTATTTTCATTTCTTAATTAGCTTGGTATTTCTACACTCATTCAAAGATGTCTGGCCAACTTGAAGTAATGTGCAACACCTGCCAAGCCAAAGGCTTTACACACCAGGACTAGATAGCCTGGCGACAGGAGAACATGTGCTCTCACAGAGCTCTATTGTCTGGGCTTGGGGCAGGTATCACCTACAGGAACATCATCTGCACAGGGGGGATGTGACTGACAGGCATCTGGGTGTAAAGGAGCTTTATTCCTGCCCACTAGCACTGGTGGGGCTGCACAAACTTTTTCATTTGCTCTGTCTGCTATGACAGTGCTGGGGAGCCTGGCCACCAAATGTGCAGCTCACCTCCATGGGTTTTGTAAAGTTGTTTCTGAAAGCAAATCCTGTTTTTATTCTGCCTGTACTGAACAAGTTGAGCTATAAATCAGGTTTCACCCCATGGATGCTATTGCAGATCCAGCCTTACTTTTTTTGAGTTAGAGAAGGCACCAAAACCACCCAAGAGCCTGTAGGAATGGGACAAGGGGTAATGGTCTTAAACTAAAAGGGTTTAGATTCAGACTAGACATAAGGAAGAAATTTTTATGAGGAGGGTGGTGAAACACTGGCACAGGTTGTTGAAAGAGGTTGTAGATACCCCATCCCTGGAAACATTCCAGGTCAGGTTGGATGGGACTCTGAGGAAGCTGATGTAGTTGAAGATGTCCCTGTTCATTACAGTAGGGTTGGACTACATGACCTTTAAATGTTCTTTTGAACCCAAACCCTTCCATGATTTTAATAAAAGCTGTGGGGAGGAAGAGGAGCAATCTCTCATTTTTTTATCCTTTGCTGTAGAAGGGGGATTTTATGTCAGTGGGAGGTTGGTTTGGTTCAGAACAGTAGAAGTTTGGCCACCCCTGTGTGCCTCCTGCCCTACTTGCACACAGCAGCATGACCCATATAGGGGTTAATTTCAACAGTAAGCCCTGTCAGCAGGTCAGTAAACCTGCTCTCAGACCCTTCCTGCTCCCTGCTAATCCAGGCAAATCCTCTTTCCTTGTACCTTCTCCTATTTCTTACATTACCTTGGAGTAAAAAGGTGAGGATGAAGGAAGGGAAGGAAAGTTATAGAAACACACTTTAGCCATTTTGGTAGTTGCACGAGAGCAGAATCAGCCTCCCTGAAGTGCAGCATGGCCCCTGCTGTCCCTGTGGGCTCTGTACAGATTGTCTGTGTGCAGTCTGCCCACTCTGCCTGCTCCTCCCCACAGGACTGCCTGGACAATGGCTTCACAGGACTTTTCCTGTCTTCCCCGTCATAGAGTCATGTCCTGTAAATAAAGCTGAGCTTACTTCCCAGGCTGCCTGTATCTAAAATCAGGGGGACTTTTCCTTCTGGATTTGTTTAGTCTGGAGAAAAGGAGGCTGAGGGGAGATATTACCTACAACTCCCTGAAAGGAGGTGGTAACTTGGTGGGGGTCAGTCTCTTCTCCCAAGTAACAAGGGATAGAATGAGAAGGAACAGCCTCAGGTTGTGCCAGGGCGTGCTTAGAGACATGTTTAGATCGGCTATTAAGAAAAATTTCTTCACCATGAAGGCTGTCAAGCATTGGAACAGGCTATCCAGAGAAGTAACAGAATCACCATCCCTTGAACTGTTCAAACAATATATAGATGTGGCACTTGGGACATGGTTTAGTGATGACTTGACAGTGCTGCGTTAACTGTTGGACTTGGTGATCTCAGAGGTCTTTTCCAACCTGAGTGTTTCGGTGATTCTTGTCCCCTGCACTGCTGTGCAAGCCAGGGTGCAGCTTCAGCTCATAGACTCTGCATGGGGATGCTCTGAGGTGATCCGAAGAGTTTGTGTTTTATTCAGGACTGAGAGGATCGCAGCACACTATTTCATCTGAAGGCTGGGCTTGTTTCAGTTTCTTCCTTTAAGTCTGTTAATCAAATAGGTGTTTGGGGAAGCACATTTTTTGCTGTTGTCTTATGATCTTGTACTGATAACAAATTGCTCAAGAGAGGTAAGAGAACTTCCTGTACTGGTTGTTTGCAGAGGAGCTAAAAAGTCTTCTATTAGTTATGTGTGACTGGTTGGTGCTGCCTTTGCATGGGAGGAAACCTCTCAGCACCTCACCCAGCTGAGCCTCCCACAAGTCTATAAACAAATGTCCAGGACTGAAGCCAAATTGTCTTAGTTTCGGGTGTTAGCCAGCAACTGCACCTCTCTGAGTGGCTCTGAGGGGTGAACAGTCTTCTCCTTGGCTGCCGTTCCGGCTGGTAGCTCCGTGAACAGAAATGACGGCAGATATTTGTAAAACTCAGGAAAGATCACTTTGCCTCCGTATGCCATGTGCTATTACTGTGAGCCTTGCTGCTGTGCGTCTCTCACATTTTCCTCGCTGAGGAAATGAGAGATGAACCAAATCTGCCATGCACATAAACCAGAGCAGGGGCAATGAAATTCAGAAGCAAGAAATACAGGAGGCTGCAAAATGAGAACAATTTCCCTCAGCTGCAAGATTGGAAACATCTTGGCAGCAGTGATGCTGTGAACTGGAAACTTGGAAACTTCATCTTTCAAACAAAGATCTAGCAATCCACTGAGGGACAGGAAACCCTGGTATCCATTCTCTTTTCCTAAGGATGGAAACTCCCCAGCAACAGCAATTACCATGTACTGGATCATCCCCCTGTAGCTGAGTGTGACAAACCTTCTGGAGCTGGAAACTCACATCTCATTTTAGAGGAAATTAAAAACAATGGTGCCCTTCAGCCGATGAATCTCCTCCATAAGAAGTCATAGGTCAGTTCTCCTCTGGGAATGTCTAAGTTCTGTTTGTAATGACTTCCCTTTGGATACAGTCATTATTTTTCAGCATTCACTTTTTATTTTTGAGCAAGAGAGGCGTAATATAAAGATTAAAAACTCATATTACCCTGTTAAAACCAAGCCAAGCAGAACAGCACATTTCCCAGAGCTTCTTGGCATACATTTCCCTGAAAATCTTTGAGAGATTTTAATTAAAGGTTTCTTTATCCTTTCCTAAATAAAGACAAAACACAAATAAAAATCGTGTAGCTGCCACTTTTAAAGCAAACTTTTGGACACAAATTGGTGGCTCATTTAAGAGAAAACCCCAAACCCCAGGGCTCTGCTGTCTGTGGTCCCTGGGGACTGTTAGTTTTTAATAGTGTGCCCATTAAAACTTGCCAGGAGCTTTATTTCTAGAGCACGTGGTGGCATTTTCATAAACTCCATTTTAAGAGTTACCATGAAATCAGAGCGAGAGCAGAATCTCACATTCATTGCAACAGTCATATGAAAAAACCTTGTAATCCCAGAAAAAAGCTTCCTTGTCCCACTGAGGGATGTTTTAGGTGGGGAAAGGGTATTGCAGTGAGTGTGGGATCCTGTTCTCAGTGTTTGAATGGGAGGTGTGATCTTGAACTCCAGGACAGAATTTAGCTTCAGATGTTGGCCTACTGTGAGTTTTGTGCTGACAAAGTGCTCTTACAGTTGTGGTCACTTCAGGACAGTGACACCAAGGCTGAAGCTGAGGTTTCTGACCAGCACCAAACCAGCCCATGTAGGACTGGTATTTATCTTTTGTTGATGCAGAAGAAAAAGTTCTTGGTTTTCTAATGTGCCACCAACTGGGCAGATGCCGGAAATTATTATTGGAGAAAAGTCAGCAGCTGGGGCTTCCCCATCCTGATTCAATAATCAGGAGCCCAAAGGACAGAGATCTCCCTCTGTCACTCTTTGTCATAGGTAAAAGGGTAAATTCAGGCTGATTGCAGAGGGCAAGACCAAAACATTATTGAATTCATCACTGCTTTCTTGTGTTACAATTTCTCCTTTTACAAAATCAATGATACCATTTTAGAATTGAAAATTTAAGCACTAAATTAATTGAATCTTCCTCCTCTAATTATTTCTCTATGGCCAAGTGATAATTTGAATTTCTCTTTGAACCAGGAAGTCCTTAAATATTCAAGAATTTCTGGCTACCTTTGCAGCCTCCCTGTTTATGTTTTTTAGCTGTCTAAGTAAGAGAAATAGAAGAGATGCCGTAGTTATGTGCATGTCTGTGTGTGTTTCTCCAGCATTCAATTATCAGCATCCACAAAACTCAGTATTACCATTTTTAATGCACTTCAGGATACCCAGCTGAGTGCTGGATGTGCAGTTCTGATATATGCAAATCCATTTTGCATGCAGTTCTTGACATATTTTCATATTCAGGATTATGAGAAGCTTTTTGTGTGCCACTTTGATGTATGCTAATCTTTGTTTCTCTAAAAACACTTTAAAAAGTTCAGACAAGTAGACAAAATTTCTTCTCCACTGAAACCCTGTGTTTTTCCTGTACCCAGGCTCCCACATAGTCCAGAGCAAAGCTTCCACCAGTGGTGCTCTGAAGGGCCATGTTCCTGTGCCCTGCTCTGGGCAGCTGCTTGTATCCATCAGGTATCAGCGACAACCTGAGATCCAGCAGCTCTCTGCATAAAGGGCAGCCTGAATCATTCATTTCTTTCTTGACTGTCACCTCTGTTGTAGATGTAGGGCAAAAGCTGGGATGGGAGCCTCATACACGGAGGCTGGCTGGTGCCTGGGCTGGTAGCAAGAGCAGTCAGTGCAGCTGGATCCAAATAGGTCGAGTACACCTATTAGGGACATAAATGATCAATCAATTAAAGTGGTTGCCTAATGGCTTTGTAATTCTAATGTGTAATGCGGTATATTAATTATCAAGTGCGTTACTTATATCTGTGATATATTTTGTTGTATTATTTATAGACTTCTTGTAAATTTTCTGTGGCTGCCAAACTTATCATAGTGTGCACAGTAGACGGAAAACTTGGAAGTATTATTTTGTTCTTGCAAGGTTTGCAGTGCCTGCCAGGTCCAGACTATGCACAGATGCTAAAACACCTCTGAATTTAATTGTGGGTAGTTTGACACCTTTGTAGCACCATAAAGACTAAATATAAATCCCAGGTTAATGAATGAGAAAATCCCTGTGGTGTCATTAAATCCTCCCCAGAGTGAATTCAGTCTGCCCGATGAATAAATGTTTAATGCAGTGCTGTGTCAGATGGTGCCATCGATTGTGAGAGAAACACTGTTGGTTTAACGAGGATCCCATCAGCTGAGCTCCAGTTAACAGCCCCTCAGTGCCAGCAACTGCTTGGTATTGCTTCTGGGCAGGAATCCCAGCAAAGAGAGTCAGAGGTGCTCACATGGGCACTGAAACATTTTTCCTAGCTTTTCCTAGAGTTTTGGGATTATTGACAATACCATCATTACCATCTAATCTTTCTTGGCATTCAGAATTGTAATGCCCTGAGATCCCCTGCAGTGCATTAATCACTCTTAATATCAGAAATTAATGTTCCTCACAACACATTCTTTCAAGTCACAAACAACTGTATTTATAGCCACATGCGTTTCCCTACACCTTTAACCAAGAATATGTTGGTGAATATTTTTGAGCTGGGTATTCGCAGACAGTGCAGCAAAACACCTGTGAGTGGGTTCCACCTTGTTTTATGTTTGCGTGGCCAGGTTTTGGTAGAGGGGACAGGGTAGGGGCTGCAGGGTTGGATTCTGTGAGAAGCTGCCAGAAACTGCCCCCATGTTCAGCATGGGCACCTGGCATGCAGCCAGGGTCAACCCACTACACACCTTTGGTTCAGACTATTCTACAGTCTGAAATAATCCTATATCCTCACCTGTAATCCTATAAAATTAAAACAAATGCAGCTACCGGAGTTTGCTTTTCAGTAGTTTTAGTTTGCATCTGTTTCTACTACTGCTGCTGCCATCATTAATTTGTCGCTGTGTATTTGAATTGCATGAAAGTAGCTTTCTTACTGTCTCTGGTGAATTAGCAAGACTTTAAAAACAATCCGTAGTCATCCCAATATGAAGCTAAAACCAAAAAGAAGAGGTAATAATTTTTTTCCTTTCTCTTAAGAGGACGCTTTGTATTTGGGGGGAGTGGATGGGTGTAAGGTATTTTAAATTTTGATTTTCTAATTTTTTTTTCCTTTAATTACCAAAAGTTTCATATTTTCTAGAAAAAGCTCTTGAAAAATGAAAACTAGATTTCTTCATTTAAAATGCCAAAGATCCTTCTTTTTGAAAATTTTTTAATACAGAAAATCAAGACAAAAAATAGATTCAATTTTGAAAAACTATTTTGAAATAAGACAGAAATAAAAATAAATTTCGCTTGAGAAACTCCTTACCAGCTCCAGTTCTAGACTTGTTCTATCATGAACCACTTAAAAATTCTTCTAGGTGCAAACCCACACAGGTGTCCTGGAGATCCCTTTGATAACGCTTCTTTTCCAAGCAAAGGGTAGTGGAGCTTTGATCACAGCCTACAAACCACGTAATGGCATGAGAAGGATGTGGAAGTACAAGGCCAGTCTGTCCACCATGGACTTTGCTATCAAAGTTTGTCAACAGGAATCAAACAGCAATTTTTATGTGTCCAGTTGTCTCCTTGGAGGTTTTTAAAGAACTCTTTGAAGTAGAGCAATTCACAGAGATAGTGTGAATAAATTTTAGTGAGCGAGTGAATTTTAGTTTAGGATTTTCTCCACAGAGTTTTTGTTTGCATTGTCCCAGCTTTGGACTCCCAGCGTGCAACCCAAAAAATTCCCATCTCAACCCATGGTGGATATTGGCCCACCACAGAAAAGCTCTCATCCAGCAGGTTAAAGCTGTGTGTCCAGCATTGCAAAGTACAGGATAAGGAAGGAAAAGAGTATTTTTTAAGAACTTGTAACAATATATTTGCTATTTAAAACATCAGAAGGTCTGTGGGAAAGGGGATTTGGAAAATCTAAAAGAACATGAAGTACCACCAGGGAAGCAGAGGTGCAATTTGCTTTTTAGTAGAGTGTGTGCAAAGAAGTAGGGTGCCTCCAAAATCACCTTCTAGCAAGAGTTTGACTGTGAAAGATGTTCTGACCAGCAGCTTATTTTTCCACTGTTGTTTTTGAACACATCCCCGGTTGACCTGGCAGACTCCAGCCTCTTGGCCGTAAATGCCATTGTTCACAACTTGGCTGGACAGTTCTGTCATCCTAGTGCTCCTATTTTGTCCCTGAAAATATTTGAACTGAGGGTTGAACCAAGGGAATGGACCATAAACAGGTCAGCAACGGAGCAGCCCATGAGTTTGAATTCATCACCCTTTTCCCTGGCCAGTTTATCTCATGGTTGTTTCGTGGTATGAAGATGAGGCTGAGTGCTCCTGTGGCACTGTAATGACCTGGAAAACTTAAGACCAGGCTCCCACTGGCAAGCTGTGGTGCACTACCAGTGCAGTTTTTCACTGAGCCTGGCATGACACCAAGCCTGGCTGCAGTAACAAAGGGCCATTATATAAACAGTGACTTACTCACATTATAGCTCCCACTGGAAATAAATTGATCATGAGTTTATCTGCACAGTCCCAGACACTCATGTGTTTCCGAATGATAAGTGATACCCAGGTGAATGTCATCCTTGCATAGCTGGTGCCACCAGGGGAGGGAGCTGGGTTCCCCCCACCCTTTCCTTTCACCCCAAACTCAGTTTCACTCCTCTCTCAAAGCTGGAAATCGGGTGCTGTATGAAGAGATGGTAGTAGGGAACATGACATTTATCAAAAAGGGGGAAGTTTTATTGGGATAATAGAATGGATCATGAGCATTTTTTATTCTTAGAATCATAGAATCATGGAATCACAGAATCATAGAATCATAGAATTGAAGTTTGAGTTGAAAAGAACCCTTAAAGATCATCTAGTCCAACAGGACCCCTCTGCCATGGGCAGGGACATCTTCAACTAGATCATTTTGCTCAGTCCTGTTCAACGTGATCTCCAACACTTTCAGGAATGAGCATCTATCACCTCTCTGGGAAACCTGTTCCAGTGTTTCTCCACTCTCACTGTAAAAAAAATTCTTCCTTGTATCTCATATAAATCTACCATCTTTTAGTTTAAAAACATTTTGCCTTGTTTTGTCACTACAGGCTCTACTAAAGAGTCTCACCCAACCTTTCTTATAAGCCCCCTTTAAGCACTGGGAAACTGCTCTGAGGTCTCCCCAGAGGCTTCTCTTTTCCAGGCTGGACAAACCCAGCTCTCTCAGCCTGTTCTTCATAGATGTCCTTCTCCTCAGAACTGCTCTCAATCTTTTCATCCCCTTGCCTGTATTGATACCTGGGTTGCCCTTGTTGAACCTCATGAAGGAGATTTTGGAGTCAGATAGACTTTCATGGCATTTGCAGTCCCATTCAAAGCAAAATTTCCCACTTGGCCTGAGGACATGAGTACAGACTGTAGCCCATGGAAGACAACACAATTAATCCTGGGTATTAATGCTGCTATTTCTCCACCTTTGCAGGAGTCAACTCTTGGTATGCAAGGGAGGAGGATGTGATGGAGGAAAAAATGTCTTCACCATGGTGGGAGGTGGCAGGGATGGCAGTTCTGCACACCCAAGGATAAGGGCAGACTCGTGACCTTTTCCAAGCCACATCCTCCAGCCCTCTCTTCAAACACTGTGTGGGAGTTTTCATTTCCAGACCACTCAGCAGTAAGCCTGATAAAGTCTGCCAAGATAAACACTTATTTTGAGGCAACAGAATGAAAATTCCCCTCCCAAGTTTCTGTTGATCTCATACACACCTTGCACAAAAAGGTGCTTGCTTACCCGGACCACACAGACCTGTTACGCATGTAGGCAGGGTGGGCTGTGTCAGAGTACCAGGGAGATTCCGCTCTATGGACCTGGCCAGCCCCAGCCTCCTGGCAAACTGCTTACTGATAAGGCACAAGTGGGTAATGATTTTTTTTCAGATCACTGGCACCTAAAATGCTGTGCAGGTTACGCTCCATAAACCAACTCCAGTTTTCTTCTATTCACTGTGATGGATGAAACACTGCCCAATAGTTGGCTTCACATTCAAGAAGCACAGAGGAGCTGCTGCATTCAAACTTTTCTGAAGCTACGTTTTCTCCTGGCTTAAATGTTCCTGAATGCTTTTGTTTTCTGGGCAGTGTTGATATGATTAGTTTGAGTTGCTTGGGGTGAACATTTTAATAAATCTGAGAGCAATATACCAACTACCTTGCCTGATTTCAGTGCTGCGACCCCATTTGACAGTGGCAATCAAACAGATTTATGCCTCTCAGCATGGTCATGGATGGGGCAGAAGAGTTACAGATCATTTTCTCCCTGATTAAATGGCAGGTGAGACTTGGGTCTGCCTTTCTGTGGCTGTGAGCACACAGGACAGCAGCACCCATGTCGGTGAGGATGCCATGTCTGTGAGGATGGAACAATGGACAGGAGAGAAGAGCCAGTGAGCTCTACGAAACAAAACACAATCGGATTTTAATTCATCACAGAATGATTTGGGTTGGGAGGGACTTCGGAGATCACCTAGTTCCAACCCCCCTCTGCTGAGGGCAGGGGCATCTTCCACTAGACCAGGCTGCTCAGGACCCCATTCAAACTGGCCTTGAACACTTCCAGGAATGAGGAATTATATGGAGTCCATAACATAATTAAGGGATGGATGGATGGATGGATGGATGGATGGATGGATGGATGGATGGATGGATGGATGGATGGATGGATGGATGGAAGAAGGGAAGGGAATGTGGCAGCTTGTGCTTTTCCAAAATTGTGTCCTGCGGTAGCTTTTGGTGCCCCAGAAGGGCAGGGCTCACCTTTGCCTGCCAGAGCATCGAACAGGCTGAAGTGGCAGAGGCTGTGCTGGGGCACAGGCAGCACCGCCATGTCTCCATGAGGCCTTCAGTGCTTGGTGAGACTGACCTGCTGGAGCTGAAGGACATAGACCACAGCTCTCAAGGGTCCCAGCAGCATCTGGTTCAGATTCACGCTCACACCCTGTGTTCAGCTCTGACTCTCTGCCAGGCTGTCCTGTAATTCACACTCTGTCTCACGTAGCAAAAGCTCGGAGGTCTCTGGTGAGGTGTCACAATGAAGTGTTTCTGTCTAAATGTCAGCCAGTCAGCCGGTCAGTGGGAGGCAGCCGGTGATGAGTCAGGGCAGGGCTGACAAGCCTGTGGTTTGGTGTGAAACAGTTCCCTCCATTGTTCCTCTCCAGGCCCAGCACAGACCTGCGGTGTGAATTTATGTGTGTTTTTCCAGGGACATGCTTTTTGTTGCCCTAAAACAACATCTTTCAAGGCTGCGCTGGGCCCTTGTGGGTACAGTAAGGCAAGATTTAACCTCCCCTCTTCTCCCAGACCAGGGCTTTGAGACCAAGGGTTGCTCGTGTAGTTACTCACAAGAAGTGTGCACAGGAAAAAAGTTCTCAAATGGCAGAAAAGATACTTAGGGACATACTGTCAGTGTTGCCAAATTTGTAACATTATAGTTGTCAGTGGCTTAGCTGAGAAACTACTTCATCTCTGTAGGTTTTGCAGGGCAGGAACCTGAGCTGTGCTTCTGAAAATGGGCACTTGTAGTTCTGCTGCTGAGGCCTTTCTAGCACAGCACAGTCTCTTGAAGTCAAAATTGCAGCAAACATTGAACTTACTCCTTGAAGTGTAGAGTTTCCAGCTGTAAAATACTGTGGGATGTCGAAGGGTTGTGTGATGGCCACCATCAGTCATGAGAGAGCTGCAGCAGATCACATTGTCCTTTTGCAGATTCCAGCAGGGCAGGTGGATATGTGAGTTTTGAGTCTAAAAAATTTGGGGACATTTGAGCTGTTCAAGCCCTGAATGGAACGCTGGCAATGTCTCTGTACAGGAATGCTGCTGTTCCCTGTTGCCTTTGTGCTCTTCTGCCTGACATGCTGTGTTTGGGAAATGCTGGCAACTTCAAACTAGAGAGTGTGTTTCATACCAGGGTTTTAAACTGAGTTACAGACCAGAAAAGCTGGATCCTGAACCTTCAGCATCTAACACCAGCTAACAAAGATCTCCTCAACATGGTGCTGGTACAAAGCACTTCTTTGCTAGGAAAGTAGGCACCAAAAAGGGGCCAAACACCAATGTATAGGGACATTTACAGTGTGGGGGGATAAGTAGTAGTATGGGCTTTTTTTTCTCAATGTTTTTTCAGTATTATTTTCTTCACCCATTTTATTTAAGTCTCATCTATTAAAAGAAATTTAAAAATTAACCATTGTGCTAATATTGTGTGGCTGCCCAGACAGATCTTGTGTAACGTCCAAATGCCCTTCCCCTGCACCCCATAAGCTGTCCCACGCCCCAGGCAGCAACACATCTCAGTCCCCAAGGTAGAGTTGACTCACCTGGGTGAGTTTCATGCCTGAGGCTGAGGCTGTGCAGGGCCAGCCCTGGGAGGGACCCAGGCGGGGTGTCCCTTCTCCCAAGTCCTTGTTTCAGGTTCTCACCTGCCTTTGTGTCCCTGAGCTCCTTTGGGCTGGTGCAGACTTTGATGGGGTTATGGCTCCTGAGATGGGCCTGGGAGCAGCTGGAGCAGGGTGTTGCTTAGGTTCCCCTTTTCTTTCTGTGCTCCTTTGTGGGTGTGCAGATGAGCTTTTGTCACAGAACCTGACAAGTGCAGTGAGAATACATTGCGTTCATAAGTGGATTTGTAAAAACAAATATTTCCTGAAGGTGTTAAGAATTGCGTTATATTAGTCCATTGAACTGGTGTGTTTTTATCTTTGTTAATTACCAGCTTGGCAAGGGACCAGGGACATTCTTCAGATTTTGAGTTTACAATGCAAATAAAATCTACCTCAGAGAAGAAAAAAAAAACAGAAAAAAGTTCTCTTTTTGTTCCTTCTTTCTAAAACTTAAGAAGATAACAAAGACAATCACAGTTGATTGATTCTGGTATCTTTCACAACATAAAATGTAGTCAGATGATTAAGCTTGACTCCCACCTGTGACCATTTAATCACACTGGACCCACTTCTGCACTCAGGACAGAATTTGGAGGAACCTGTCCTTTCTTCTGAACCTGCCTCTCTGGTCTTCCTGGGACATGGCCTTTTGCATTTTCCCTGCTCTGCACATCATTGGGTATTATCAGCATAAATAAACTCTCCCAGGGTGTACAAAGGTGCCTTACATGAGGACAATGACATCCATCGAAAGGGGGGCAGTGGGAAGGTAGCAGGCGAAATCCAGACCAGAAATAAGACCTTAAGCACCCAATCACTTAAGGTAGCTTAACCTGCTGCTTGCATGGGCTGAGCTGGGATCTCTGCCCACAGGCACAGCTGCAGGCATGCAGTATTAAGCTCTGCTTATCTCTCAGGGGACTGTAGCTGGGAGAGGGCTGGGCACTAAATCTCCCTACCTCAAGTCCCCAGAAATTGTTTCTGGGTCTGAGGCCTAAATAGCCCGTCCAGATGTGCTAATGCCAAGGTCTACTGAGTGGTAGTGATAAGGACCGTGGCTGCTGTCATGCTGCTTACTTGTAATGGCTTCATTTAACTATTACAAGTTCTATCCAGAGGTGGAACATTCCCAGCAGCTAGGGGTTGGCATCCCTGCATGGTTTCCCACACTAGTCCCTGGCCTTCCAGTTCCCAGCACCTTGGCGTATCCTGTGGAAACACTTTTGCAGAGATCTGTGAATCTTGTGGGAGCAGAGGGAAACACAGGCATAATATGAGATGTGGTGCAAGATGCTGTGAAGAGTAAAAGTAGTGATGTCTGGGTTGGATCTTCCATCTGTTTTGAGAAAGGAGAAGAAAAAGGGTCCTGGTCCAAGTCACACTGAACTCAAAGAAAGGTTTTACATTCATTTCAGTCTTCCTTTTTCTCAGGCCCTAAATCAAATATATAGTCCCTGGAGCCTTTCTGTTAGCTACATATTTGTATATATATTTCTATCTTAAGTATTCATAGGAAGCATGAACATTCATAGCAAACTGTAAGTAGTAAGAATTAAAATAGAGTATCCAGTGTTCATATCCACATGGTAAAAGGGCCTTGGGAGCTCTGGTTTCTCACCTTCCCATCACATGCTAAAAAAGATAGGATGATTAGGAATTTGAAGACATCATAGCCCACTATGTAAACACTGGTTGGGGTTTTTTCTTCCCCAAGTTATAAATATAAATTTAACCTTAGCTGAGTTACAATAAATAAATAAATAAATCTGGTGAAATGGGTGCTTGTTTTGGAGGCCAGAACTGTTTTATCAACAATACTCCATTTTATAGGCTTTTCGAAGAAAGGCTGGATAATCCCCCTCCCTCCTCCTCCTGAAAATATAGCAGAAGAGCAGGAGCTGTGTTTACAAATACTGACTTGGCCCAATGCTGACAGCAGTGGGGGGTTGACCCGCCAGCATCACAGCTCTTGAATTATCCACTCCATAAATGGAAAATCAATTTGCTTCTGGGATTCAGCATGTTTTCAGGGTTGTTAGAGGCTGTGTTTTTGTTTAGACTCACAGCTACATCCAGGCTAGGAAAGCAAATGTGATCGGGGCCGTTGCGTGGTGCGGAGAGCAGCTGGCCTGGATGGGGCTGTGCATGGGTGCTGTTCTCCTGAGCTCCCTTTCTAACTCTTCAAGGCACAGGGGCAGCATCCCCATCGCCTCTCTAAGGTTGGTATTCCTGAATTTTACCCAGGGATACTTGGGAAGATTTCTGGTTAGTGTAAAAACTTCCTTCTATAGCATTAGAGTGAATGCAGGATGGTTCCCTGATTTACTGGTGCAAGGAGCCCAAGCAGACGGGGTTAATAATGCCCTCTGTTATCCAGCCTGACCCACTTGTCAGCCCTTGAGCTCCTATAAATGCATGTGGAGGGGCCAGACTTAAAATAAATCTCGAGGCATTTGGCAGACAGCAGCTAATTGAAGGGCACATGCTGCCCATCACGTGCTGAGGAGGAGAAGCCTGGGGCAAAGGCTTAAAACCGTGGTCTGAGGCTCCTGTCTTCGGATTTAGCCTTCTGGGACTCTGTAAATATTTACACACCACCTCTAAAATCCAAGCTGTTTCCAAGGTGCCCTGTCAAACCCCTTGGAAAAGCAGTTTGGCCTGGGGCAGCTCCTCGCAGATCCCCAGGAGAGGAGCCAGCAGCAAAACTGGGGATGCTACAGCTGCACTTCCCTCCTGTCTGGATAAACATCACATTTGGGTGATGCAATGAGGGGGGTCCTGCATCAATGTCATGCACAGAATGGGTTAAAATGACAGGGTTTAATGGTAAAAGCTGCAGTTTTGCTCGCTCTTAGCTGGTCTGAAGCCTGCAGCTGAGCAGTGAATGAGACTTCTCTCACTGAGCTTTCACTTGTTCATAAATTGCACATATTCTGACACGGTTGCTTCTCTGATTTTTTTCCTACCTTAAAAAAAAAAAAAAAAAACAACCGAAAACAAAACAAAGAGTGTTATTTAAGTAATGGCACTTTTGGGACTTTTTGTAAATATCTGACGTTTTATAAACAATTTGTTTTTCTTCCCACAAAACAATGGCTGTTCCACAATGGCCTTCCCACAAAACACCGTGGGAAGAAGGGATTCATTTTATGACTTTTAAAAACTTGTTTAAATCACTGCTGCCAGGCAGGGGATACCAGGAGGAGAAGGGAGAGCAGGTCTCGGTCCCTCTGTACCCCCAAACAGCTCCCTGCCTCTCTGCTAGGTTGGGGTCAGGCTGCTGTTACCTACTATTCCTTGAGAGAAAAAAGAGCAATTTTCCATGTGAAACAAAGGCCATTTATACTTTGATTTCCCATGTTTGTCCCAGAACATATGAGCTGGTTTTGCTTGGCTTTCTTTAATCACAAATCTAGTCCCAATCCTTAAGAAATTAAGCTGGCTGGGGGAAGAAGGAGAAAATAACTGATTCATCTTCCTCCCTATCCTGCTCCTCCCTCCTTTTCCGGGTGCTCTTTGTTCAGCTGCTCTGAGTTATGAATACTTTCCTGCGTATCTTGTGGCTATCAAGGTCAGCCTGAAGGAGGGAGATGAGTCATTGTAATTCAAATAGCTACAAACTGTAGTTCAGAAAAGGCCAGAGCAGAGCGAGGAAGCTGATTCAATACAAAGAGACTCAATGGCTACAGGTTGATACTCTGCCCTTTCCAAACTTTCACCCTCAAACTCCCCAGTATGCAAATACTGCAGCAGAGCTTGAAGCCAGGGCTGTTGTGTTGAGGGCTCTGAGATGATCAGAAGTTCTGGGATGGGGAGAGAACATCAAAGAAATTTGGTTGGGAGGAATAAAAAAAAAAAAAAATCTGACAATTTTTCTTTCTTTTTTTGTTTACTCGTCTCTAGGTTACAAACTTCTCTACATGGCTTAAACGGACATCAAAGCATGTCTCTCTGATGGAATGTACACCCTCAGATGATCTGATTCTTCAAGAACGAAATTCCAAGAAAAATAATACAATCCTTTCTACAATTTGCTTCTAATGTATGTCTTGCTTTCACACACAAAACCTGAATTTTAATTTCTGTACGCAAAAAGGCAAGAGTCTATCTTCAGTAAAACCTCATCAGGAGAGGTTAGCAACAGGACACAGAGAAGTGGAAGGAACTTTGAAACACTGTGAGAAGGTGAAAGGAAATACCCAGGTTGTGCTTTTTTAAGCCCATTTGGGGAAGATGAAGCTTCTCCCTCATGGCTGCAGGTAGTGGAGTCAGTCTGTTCAGCCTAAGCCTGGGGTGGTAACTGGCAAGCACCTGCTTCAAGCCTTTCCTTTTTGCCTTTTGGACCCTACGTTGTTCTTGGCAGCGGCAGTGGCAGAACCCGAGTGGGAAAGATGGTTGTGGTAAAGAAGAGGAATGTGAAAGTGTTCACCTTTGCCTTTTTGCTCATCACGGTGACGTCCTTTCTGCTGAACTACACACACCAGGTGACCACGACCACGTGGGACCCCAGACATCTTGTCGTGCAGTTTTCAGAGAACGTCCAAAAACTCTTCAAGTACCCCAGGAGACCTTGCAGCTGTCGCACGTGCATCTCGGAGCTGGGACATTCCCTCTGGTTTGATCAGAGATTTAACTCAACTATGCAACCTTTCCTGACCTCACAAAATGCCTTGATCCCAGAAGACAGCTACAGGTGGTGGCTGGTGAGTGGGGAGTGTGGATACAGCCTGGAGTTTGGGTGACGGTGCCGGTGTCAGGCTTCGAGTCATGCTGAGCACATAGAAAGAGATGTTTTCTGTGTCTCAGCTGACAAGGCAGAGGTGGAAGGGAGTGGGTGTTTGTGCTGCTATTCAGGTCAGAGAGGCTTGGAGTGCACCTTCACTTGCTCCAAGCTAGAGAAGTCCCTGACTGAGTTAGGTGGTAGATCCAGAATTTACAAATGTCAATAATTTCATTTTCTCCCTTCTCTTCCAAAGACCAGGCTTCTTAACTCGTATGTATCTGCTTCAGATGGGCTTTTTGCCACCTGTCAAGGTAGCAAATCAAACTAATTGTGAAGTCTGTAATTCCCCGGGGCTCTCCCTACCATAAGATATGTAAATAATTACAGGATTAAATGGAAAATTATTAATTCCATGCATGTGAGAACATTCTCTGTTGCAGCTGATGTTGTAAAACAGATCTGGAAAGCACATGGGTGGCTCTGGGTCACTGGGAAGGAGCAGCCCCAAGTGTATCCTTGAGCAGGGTAGTCCAGCTGCCCCTTGAAGCCTGATCCAAACATCCTGAAAGCTGGCGGATGCCTTCCTCATAAAGCACAGAAGGAAAAAGATACAACCTGTTGTTTTGCCTAACAAAAGCCCCTTTTATGTTCTCTTGAAACAAGACATCCATTATTTGATTTACTCGTGGCTGTGCTGCCAAGGTGCTAAAGTGCAGGTTCTGCTGCAACACCCCAGTGAAATCACAGTTTCATTGAACTTGTTTTCCCCATCTTCTGGAAAAATAGTCCCCTGTGCCTTTCTTTGAACACACAACAGCCTGCAGCTTGGTGTCTTGCAGCGAGCACAACCCTTGTTGAATTCTGGGTTTCAGGCCTTCTCTGGCACCCTGAGGGGGCATCTCCAACAGGCATCCACTATTGCAGTGGGGACATTTAGGTTTTGGAGGGGATGTCAAATGCTGTGGAATAATGCTGTATCAGATTTATCACTTCTCACTCTACTGACTGTTGTATTTAGTGGTGAAAAATAAATGCCACTGAACTTTGATATCTTTAACCATTGTATAAATTATATAATTGTTTTATGATGAGACCCTCCCTTTTGCTATGAGTCTCATGTGCTCCAGGTGCTATACCCTCTCACCTGCCCCTTGGCCATGACTCTGATTTCCCCTTGCTTGTGGTTTCCTTGCAGCTGCCACACACTTTTCCTTCTGGTCCCCATTTTTCTTAGCTGGGCTTTGCTGGAGCCTTGAGAAGGGAAGATGGCAATCTCAGGTCCTTGCCCTTGTCCTGGCTTGAGGTTTCATCAGGGAGCTGGGCTGATCTAACAATTGGCAGTTTTTGGAGGAGTGGACATATCCCAGATTGAGCTCAGTAATGAGAGGATGAGGTTACTCATGGACACCTTAAGCAAAGCCACACTGCATTCTGCACTCAGAACTCACTGATTTAAGCATGAGGTTTGAATGCATTCTCTCTTAGGAAAAAAAATTAAAAAGAAGAAAAAGCTTGGGACTCAGTACAGAGGTCTGAATATCTGATGCTCCTTCTTGCAGTGAAACAGAAAAAAAAAGAAGCAGGAATTCCTTAATTTACAGAACCAATTAGGTTGGAAGAGACTACTGAGATCATCGAGCCTAACCTATGACTGAACACCACCAGACCATGGCACCGAGTGCTATATCCAGTCTTTCCTTAAACACCTCCAGGGATAGTCACTCTACCACCCTCCTGGGCAACCCATTCCAATGTCTAATCACCCTTTCTGCGAAGAAATTCATTCTAATGTCCAACTTAAACCTCCCCAGCCATAGTTTTAGACTGTGTTGTCTCATCCTGTTGCCAGTTGCCTGGGAGAGGAGACCAAACCCCCACCTGGCCACAACCTCCTTTCAGGTGGTTGTAGAGAGTGACAAGGTCACTCCTGAGCCTCCTCCAAGCTAAACATCCCTGGCTCATCAGCCTCAGTCTCCTCCAGACCCTTCATCAGCTTTGTTGCCTTCTCTGAACTTGCTCCAGCACCTCAGTGTCCTTCTTGAAGTGGGGGGCCCAAAACTGGACACAGCACTTGAGATGTGGCCTCACCAGTGCATTAAAAATTCAGCTCAACCTGAAACAGATTCTTTTGGGGGGAGGTTTGTTTCTTTTTCAGCAAAATGAAAGAAACAGACTTTCAAAACAGCCAAAAATCTCCTCTCCTCATCCCAAATAAAAGCTGTTCATTAATTTTCAGGGCTGTCTAACTGCGTTTTAGTGTTTTCATTCTTTTTTTTTAAATTCAGATCAAGTTCAAAGGGAATATACCACTTCAGAATACAAAATCAAAGCAAAATTTTTTCAGATGGTAAAAATAAATCTTCTAAGATTCCTAGACTTTTTCAATCTTAACCAAGATATGTGAAATATTTTTATGTCCCCCATAACTTCACTGTGTATTGGAAGTTTTTACTTACTGAAAATCTTTGCCCTAATGTGTAGTAGATGGAGAAAGTGCCCTGACTCCTCTGAAAGATGGTTTGGGATAAACCCCAGGCACAATGTGGCCTCACCTCCTCATTGCAGCTGATTCCTTATGTACATGTTGCTTTGGGTAAGCTTTTCCAAGACAGTGTCATTTCTTCAGCAAATAATTCCCAGGTGCATCCCGAGGGCAACTCCCTTTTCGCTGTTCATTTTTGGGCTCATCTTCAAAGTGATTCTGAGATTTCGGCCAGTCTTTAAGAAAACGTTGCTCGTAGCCATGTTTCACTCTTGCGTGCTTTGCCAACTCAATAATTTGTGACTTTTTGCTATATTTGTACACAAAAATGAGGCATGAGGAAACCTAAGATTGCTCGAACTTCTTTTCAGGGGAGGAATGACTGTGTTCAGTCTCAGGAGCGGCGTTCACACAGCGCAATGAATTTCGTTGAGCTGTAACTGAAACTCTGAGATGGCGACGGCTGCACTTGAAGCTCTTTATTACCCAGCTGTGACGTCCCTCTCACGGGAAACCCCTGTGATGTGCTTGCACTAAACACAGGCAGAGCCCTTGCCTGTCCACCTAACTCAGTCTGCCCTCCCTCCCCCTTAACTCTGTTGCTGTAGATGTAAGTGCTATTCATCCAAATAGTCCTGCAGCATTAATATCCCTTCACTACTAGGACAGTGAGGACAGATTTCAGAGATTAATGACCAGTATTGGAGACAAAGTGACATCTGGGACCTAAGAATGGGGTGGTTTCACTTGCTTACAGCCCTTCTCATGGCTGCCAGGCTGCCTTGATGGTTTATTTGGAGAATATATAGTTTAAACACTTTCAGCTTGGTAGGATGTGACCTTTGGAAGGAAACCTTCCTGCCTGCTCTGAATCAAACTGTTTGTTTATCCCGGATTTAGTGACCACCTGTGCAGGTGGGAAGGAGCAGGGGAGAGAAGGTCAGTGCCAATGTCCTGCAGTGGCTCATTTTTTTGCACGGGGCAGGGCTGTTCCAGAGAAGGCACCTGAAAACGTACCTGGCTGTTTTTGTTTCATGGAAACAAGGGGGATGTTGTCAGAACTGCTCCTTGCTTTTCATTTGCTTAAATATACACAGCTGATAAACTCTTCCTTCATTATCTTATATACCCATAGTTGGGTAGCAAATAATGGCCCAAATGCTCCTCCTGCATACACCCCTGCAGCTGCTTTGTGCTTTTTGTGATGTAAAATTTTTGTGAGAATTGGAATCCTCTACTCTCAGGGAGGATCTGGGCATTAATAACACTTCAGGCTGTGAACATTTTGTTAGAAATTCCTTCCTCCCTCCCTCCCTGCCTCCCTCTCACTCTTCCTGTCTCTCGCCTCCTCTCTCTCTCTTTCTCCTCTGCCTTCCCTCATCTTATGCTCAGGGACTGTGAGAGTGTTTTGCAAGGTGGCACCTGGTGTTACGTGATACATTCCTTTCTGTTTATATTTTCTTTCCTACCACCCTAAGCTGGTTCACCTGCAAGTTTTCCATTGTTTTACCATGACACAAATGCTGTAGATGTTCTCACTAAATTTAGTAAAGCCATATATAAGGAAACATGGCAAGAATTACATGCTGTAACAAAGCATGGCATTTATTTATAGTTTTCTTGTTTTATTCTCAGGGGTGGATGCATTGTTCTTGGTGGTCAGAAAGTACTAAAAACATGAGATCAGAGCCTGCTGTTCTAAATCCAAATGTTAAGGTTGATGGATTGAAGTTGTGATAAGTAAATTTAGGCTCAGTGTTTCCTGGCAATCTTCTCTGCAGCACATTGTTCATAAACTATCATGTTATAAGAATTTTTATCTTGAGTCTTAGGATGTTTGAGGGTTTTGCCTTTTCTTTGGAAGAAAGCTCAGATCTCAGGATTAGCGTATCTGAAAGAAAATGTTAGTTTTAACTCATTATGTTTGTAGGAAAAATGTAATATGTGGCTTAAAAATTTGCTATCCAGCCGGTGAACAAAAGGGCATCCCCACCCAACACGTGTGCTGGGGAAATTGGGGCAGCCGATTTTTAACCCTTGGCACCTGAGTCATGCATTTTGAATGCTTTCTGAGGAAAATGTGTCCAAGTACTTTGATCACCAGAAGTTTTCTTTGGAACTGGGGCACTGGGACACTTTGAAAGCAATACAGAGGGCTCAGCACACTGAAGGTAGCATGCAGCTACCAAACCAATGCAGAAGGTGGTACTGAATCCAGGCCAGGTCCCAGGCTCTGGTCCCAGTGCCTGCCACATGCCCAGTCCCACCTGCTGTTGAGCTGCTTGGTTGCAAGTGTGACATTTAGACCAGATTTGGACACACTGGAAGAACCTGACCCTTGGCTACCTCTTACCCTCACTGGCAGCCCCCACATAAGTCCAGCTGGGCTGGAGCTGCTCCTTCTATGGTGAGGACAGATGGACGTGAAGGTGGTCCAAGCTCAGATCTCTCTCAGCACTAGGGTCAGAATAGGGTAGAGGTGACCCATAGCAACCATAGAAGTCAGAAATTGTACAACTCAGCATACTATTGTTTGTTATTTACAAAATATATATGCACGTATACATTTATATTTGAGAATGTAAATTTTTGATGACACAAATCCTTAAACAAAGCCCCAACTCTTGAAAGCCCCTGTATTCTTCCCCTTCAGCTCTTACATGCATAGTAATTGAAGGACATTAAATATAACTAGAATAAAACCGTATTTTCCAGACCAAAGAGGCATTTTTGAAATTGATGGTTTCCTTTTAAGCTCTCCTTGAGTCTGCAGAACAGAGATTACCTGGATTTGCCCCACCAGACTATTGCTAGGATTAATCTTATAGCTGGGAAGTGCTGAATGAGTGTAATGCCTCCAAACTGCGGCAGTGAGGCAATTAGTAGCTGTGCAAAAGAGATTCTCATGGCGCTTTATTCCCTCTTTATCTTTCAAAAGAGTTAAAAAAAATTAGAAAAACCACAAACCCCAGTATTCCTACCCCAGCTCCCCCCAGGCTGCCTGGCTGTGTGTTGGCAGGGCTGCCTCGTCAGTGCTGGCTGCTGCCAGACCCACAGCACTACCTGTCTGTCCACTACAAGGGTTCTGCCTCGGTCCGTGTTCTCTCTGTACCTCCATCACACCAATAAATGCAGGCTAATTTATTTTACCTGCTAATGGTTTGGGATTTTGAAGTTGTATTTAATATGTTGCCAAACTTGGCCATGGGTGCAGGATGCACAGGCACCAGGAGAGCTTTCCTTTGAGGTTCTCCTGGCCCCTTTGAGGCTCCAAGATAAGAAAGAGTGGATCACTTGGAGCAATTCCGGAGGAGGCCAGGAAGACAGAGAGCTGGAATACCTTTCTTGTAAAGACGGACTGAGAGAACTGGGGAGAATTGTTGAACCTGAAGAAGAGAAGGCTCTGGGGAGATTTATTGCAGCCTTTCAATACCTAAAGGAGCTACAAGAGAGATGGAGAGGGACTTTTCACAAGGGCATGTACTGATAAGATAAGGGGGAGTGGCTTTAATCTGGAAGAGGGCAGGTTTAAGATTAGTTCTTAGGAAGAAATTATTTCCTTTGAGGGTGGTGAGGCACAGGTTTTCCAGAGAAGTGGATACACCATCCCTGGAAGTGTTCAAGGCCAGGTTGGATGGGGTTTGGATTAACCTGGTCTAGTGGAAGGTGTCACTGCCCATGACAGGGGGTTGGAACTGGATGATCTTTAAGGTCCCTTCCAACCCAAACCATTCTGTGATTCTGTGACTCTAGCTGTGCCCTCACCACTCCAAGCCATTATCTCTGAGCAGCCTTGGCTGAATTCACACTCTCCCTTTGCAACCCCTTAGCCAGAATTTGGATATTGCTGCTTGGTAATGTTGTCAATGTGATGGTACTGGAGAGCCCAGTGAAGCCTTCTGAGAAGTTTAAAAAAGCAGCAAATCCCATGTCATCCTTAGTGGGGGTGTGCACAGTGATGAGAGAGGGAACAACAGGCTCTTCCTTGGAGAGTTGGAGAGCCATTCATGGGTAAGGAAAGGGAGTGCATAAACTTTGAGGGTTCTTTTTTTTTTTTTTTTGCCTGTTTTTTTTTTTTTTCCCCTTGCTTGCTCTTTTAAAAATGGAAGATGCAAAACCAGCTAGTTAACTTCTGTATGTGAAATGGGGAGTTTCTAAGGCTGGGAGATGATTTAGGAAATTTCTCAGTCTGAGTATAGCTTTTAACAACCTAGGGGGATGAATTGACTCTCAAGTGATGAGCAAATATTTTATGGAGGGAACTTGGACTGTTCAGTGATCCAGTGATATTTCATATGTGGACACAAGGTGGGTTAAGATGCTTTATGGTCTAGGGCAAAAAGGTAAACTGCTTCTTTAGACATACGTATTACTTGCACAGACTTCTGAGAAAAGTAGTCGCTTCACTCAGGACACAGGGGTCAAGTATTTCAGTGTAGTTAAGGCCACTTCTAGCAGCTATAATCATACACATATCGCTGTCCCACATCTCCAGCACCTGGAGGGAGGATGCTCTCCTAGCAGAGCCATTGCTATGTCTCTGCCTTGCACAGCATGGACAGACTTAGAGTCTGTGTTTTTGTTGATTTATGGTAAAGGCCAGACTGGTGGCTGCTTGATAAGGAGAAAAAAAAAAAAAAAAAAAAAAAAACCAAAAAACATCAAAAAAGACAACGGTACTCAAAAAAATAGGACAAAAATTTGGTATGGGAAAGTGAACTATAATTGGCTTGTAATAGTAATGCTATTAAAATGGTCTTTTTTATATAAGCCAAGCAAACATTGTGCAATAAGGAACTGGCTGCGTGTTAAGTCTGAACTTTCACAAGCTGAATGTGCCTTGGAGTTAACCAGCTTTGTTGCCTCCTCTTCTCTGTTTTGCTGAAACATCAAAGACTAACCAGTGTTGATAGAAGATTCGGCCTGAAAAGTATAGTTCAATCAGATAATCACTGGGAAATTAAAACAGAGCACTTAAAACGAGTTAAGGAGAGATGTCTCATTGTATGGATGTTCAGCACATAGTGCAATAAGGTCACATATTTGTGGTCACCAAGAGACTTTCTAACATTAGTAATGGTATTTCCCGTGGAAGTAGTGTGCACCAGAGGGATTGTAGGATGATGGTGCCCTGCTTTCACGTTGATGTTGGTTCCCATGTTTCAGCTTGGTTGCAGTACAGTTACTCTAGACAGAAGCATAACAATGGCAGATGCCTGGGCTCTATAAATGGAGGTGCCTCTCCGGGATGTTTCTTGCCATTTTAATGCAGTGATAATGCATCAGTATTCCAGGTCCTTTCCTTTTCTGATGCTATCATTCTGGATGAAAAAAAAATTAACTTAAAAAGGACACTCAGGTATGTAGAATTTTCTAAAAATTACCTTCCACCTCTGAATTTTCTCAGGCAAAATCAGTTCAAGAATAAGATTTTGGGGGGTTGCTTTTAATTTTTTAAAGATAGTTAAGAGTCAGCTCATCTTTATCGAGAGAGAGTATACATGGGTGTATGCAAATGTGTCTTCAAATAACTCAAAATATGTTCCTTTTTCAAAAAAATGTTGTATTTTACTACACTGTACACCTGTACTATACTCTGTGACATCTATGAGGTCTCTAATTATTTTGAAGGTTGCAGGTTTTCTAACATTGTTTTTCTCATCTTCAGGGTAAGACCAGGTTAGATTTGATTCATAAAGAATACACAAGAGTTTAGACATGTGGCCTTGTGTTTGTAGTATCACACACAAATTTAGAAGATGACCTTTTTATTTATATAATTGAGCCACCCACTGCATAGTGATGTACATGGTCATAATTACAGTGCTTGTCAGTCATCCTAATTACCTTTCATCTTAATCATTTTGTGCAGTCCATATACAAGTATATAGATTAGGAAGGATTAGTAGAAAGTCTACATACACAACATTTCCTCGTCTTCTTTGTTTCAAGTTCTTGGCCTCAAAGTAATCCTGTAGCTCTGAGCTCCAGTGACTTGTTCATGTCAGTGCAAATAAGGTCCTGCAAAAAGACAACATGGAATTTAAACAAAAATTAGTGCTGCACCTGTTTGTGTTTGTGTTAGTGAGGGAGACCGCAGGACAAATTAACAGTTCCTGGTGCAGTCAAGGGAAACACATTGGAAACTAAAGCCAAATTATCCCACGCCATTCCTGGGAGTCGTGGGAAAAGGTGTTTCTCTTCTCTCCCTCCCTGTCTTTCCATGCCCTGGGCTGGCAGAGCAAGACAGAGCCTTTTTGGCCCATTTTGTGCTGGAGCCGTACTCCCTTTGTGAACTTGGAAGCAGGTGGCACCACGAGGGTGGGCAATGCTGTTTGTGAGCCTGCCAGCTCCCAACCTCTTCAGTAAATCTCAGAGAGCTGAGCCCAGAAAGGGAGTGTCTGACCATCACCTGCCCTGCACCTTGCCTGTACCTTCCCAATCCAGCCATTGTTTCCACCATGCACCACAGAGCTGCTACAGAACAGTTTCCTTCCATGGCAACAGACACAATGAGCAAGGTCCGGGTGGTTTTCTTCATCCTGGAGATTTTTTCTAGATGATTTTACATCTCCAGCCCTTAGGTCTAACTCTGCTAGAGTTTCTTGTTGCATGAGCAGCTGGTTCCTCCACAATTCACTTCCCATCTCCCTCTCCTACTCCTGGCATATGCCAAAATTTGTGGCAGGGATATCAGCCACTTCTGTCTTCTATCAGCGTCCCTGAGACTTTTCTGTCATTTTTAGGAGAGTTCAAAGAAATCTTATACATATCCTAACAGAAGATACCTGACCCAGAGTGGGTTTAGGCTTACAGACACCAGAGGAACATTTTTGCTGCTAAGGCCAGCCTTGGGGGAAATGCTTGATCTGTTCTATCATGGCTAGATAGAGACTGAGGAGGTGTGGGAATCTGAGGAGAAGGAGGAGAGAAAGGAAGTAGAGTTTAAAAAGTTAAGGGGTTTTCCACTTGACTTTTTTCACACTTTGGCTCCCAACCCGAAGCCTTGTACTGCAGAAGGCAGTATCTGCGGGTAGATGCAGGAATGGTCTTTGAGGAGATGTTTGCAGCCACCTCTAGCTCACAGAAAAGCTGCCTGTGTTGCTAACCTGGAGTGATTTTTCTCCCTAACAGAAACTGCAAGGAGAGAAAGCTCCAAAGAGTTTGAATGCCACTCTCACAGAGCTGTTTAGGATCATCCCTGGGGACGGGGATCCACTGCAGGAGCGGGGCACCTACAGCTGCAGGCGTTGTGCCGTCGTGGGCAACTCTGGCAACCTCCGGCAGTCTCAGTACGGCCAGGACATTGACTCCCATGACTTTGTGCTCAGGTGAGTGAAAACCACCTCAGCTCCAGAAGTCTTTGTTGTCTAAAATTGTCTAAAATTCACTGGTATTTGAGGGGACAAGTGAGCAAATACGATTTCAGGGTCTATCTAGGGAAACCTGGTACTTAAGTCAAGTCTAAGTTCCAGGGACATAAACTATGTGTATTAGAGATATGACCTCATGTTTTAGCTTGGGAAAAAAAAACCAAAAACATAAATAGGTATTGATGCTGTAGCTTGTTCTGCACAATCCATAATTGTCTGTGTTAAAAAAAATAGGAGAAAAAAGATTTGCATTTATGAGTAAAAGTTATTTCTGCAGCCAGTGCTTACAAGTGATCTTTTAGACATTTGATTGACTGTATTAGATTTGACTTTCTTGCACTGGTTCATTCTTAAGCAGTGGTGTGGAAGCCAAAGACACTTTTCAGTGAACAGGAGTCACCAGTTTGGCTGTAGGTAATTTGTAAAGGATCACATTGCCTCTCCCTTTTCAGGCAACAAGGTTGGCTACTTTGTCCCCAGAAAGGCAAGCAGGAACTGGGTAGGCAGACCTTATAACCCAGAGGGCAGTCAAAATATCTGGACTAAGTTCATCTCCAGTGTGTCATCTGCCTTTCACACCACAGCTGCCAGCACAGTACAATTTGGTGAGCAGTAGAGGGTGGAAAGGGAGGGATTGCTATTGAAAATACCACATGTGGGATTATACTCTCAGAAGCAACAAAACCTTTAGTAAGAAGCTGTGCACTGAAGTCAAGAGTAAGTCAACAGAGGATCAACACTGTTTGAATTGTTAAGCCACCTTGGCTTCTGATGTGGCTTGAACATGGTATAGAGTCTTCAGGTGACATCTAAATCCTCACAAATCATATCAGGAGTTGCTTCTTGCAGTTGAATGTCTTGCTCCCTGCCAAAAGTACCTCCCCAAAGGCAGAGGCATCCAACCTGGCCTTCAGATCCATGAAGGGAAGGGGAGAGCCCTCAATGTTATTCCTACAGGGTGTAAACATGGGGCAGCTGCAAATGCGGGAAGCTGTGGTGCATTTATGCTTAACTCCGTGTCTCTCCCTATGGAGACAGCCCCGTTCCTGTGGGGACTTTCTTATATTGCCTGGCCTACGTTTCCAGGCTCATGCAGAAAAGGTTCTGCTAGACTCAAAAGCTGGTAGTAGTAACTAGAGAGTCACACACTCAGGTGCCTGTTTCTGCTCTGAGGCCTTGCCCATTCCATAGCCATTCATCTGTGGCAAGGGCAAAACTCTTGGTGACTTAGTGAACCTTCCAGTCTCAGATTTATATTTCAGCAATCTTAAGCCAGATCTGAAAGGATTGCACAAGGTTTTAGGATTCACCGTGGGAATTTGTGCAAAGAAGGTGACCCCAGTGTGCATCAAACACAAATTCTCTGATGACCTGAAATTTACTTCCACATGCTCTGACAATACAGCCAAGTGCAGGAGAGAGCCAAGGAGTCTGAGGGGGCACCTTTCCTTCCAAACAGCATGTTTCAGCCCACTCTTACTTGTATAACTATCTACTTTCATGACAGAAGGAAGTTCCTGCTCAGTCCTTCCTGCTGAGACTGGGTGTGAACGCTGCCTTCTGCCGTATGGCACCGGCAGCCCCACCATGGGTGGTGGAAAAGGTACGCAGACCTGAGGGCAGCTTGTAAGATAACCAAGATGTCACCCTTGTCTTTGTCTTGATGGAAAGAAACCCCCACACTTTATACCTTTGACTGACTAATGTCAAGATAAAACACAGAAAGTCTCGTGCTTTTCTGGTATTTCTACACAGTATGGTGTGGGTTGCTGGCAAGGAAGCCGATAACAGGGAGCTCAATAACAAATCCACAAGGCTGGCAGGATGTTCTGACTACGCTAATTGCTCCCTTGAAGAGAGTTAGAAGAAACTTAAATAATTCACCTGGGGGACAACTGCAATAACACAGCCTGGCATAGACTTGATAAACAGATTTTGCCTTTCCTGTTATCAGCAACCAGGGCAGCATGTTGTCTGGCAATGTATGATGCTCCTCATTACCTCATCAGATACATCCTTCCTTGTCCTCCCTGTGCTTCTGCCAGGAGTTGAGCTCATGTCATTGCAGAAAAAAATAATTTTGCTAAGAGACAGCTAAGGGGTTTCTCCCATGGTGTTGCACAGCATCATGGATTCATGCAAGTTGCTTCAGAGATCTCTAATGTGCACTGTGCTGCACCACAGAAATATTCAAATCTCTGTCATTGAGGAGCTAAAGCATCAGGGAAAGAATTGCTGATGTGCTCCCAGATTTGCTTGCAGGCATTCCTGCAGTCCTGAGTTCAGGAACCCCCTGTCTGTTCCCTATATGGGCCATTCACTTAAGAGTTGGACTTGATGATCCTTGAGGGTCCGTTCCAGCTCAGAATACCCTGTGATTCTGTGAATCTGTGATACATCCATCATAAGGTAGGGTAGCCCTGTTTGGCCAACATGTCTTGCCTGAGCCCTGGAGGCCCTGGACAGACCTCCATGCACTGACCCCAGGGTTACCTGAAGCACCCCGTGTGTGTGCTGAGCGACCCAGAGTATACACTGATGTTGGAAGACATAGTCCAAAGTAAGGTTTGATTAAATGAAGGGTCAGCAGCAGATCCTGTATTTGTCACTGTCTTTGGGTCTATTTGGCACTGACTTTGATGCCTTTTTGTGGGAGAACCATCAGGAGTATTTGCTACTTCTCATCACACATAACATAATCTATTACCTTGATCCTAGACATTAAAATACTCCTGTATGGATAGGGAGAAATGGAACTGCAAGAAGTCAAGCTGATTTACCTCAGGGCAGTGTTTTTCTCACCAGCTGAAGGATGCAGCTTCAGGATGAAGTGAGATGTGTCCTCAGGGACTCGGCACTCTTTTGATAACTATAAAGGGAATGCAGTGTTCTCAGAAATACACCTGCTTGGTAGACACTCCTATTCAGTTCCAGGAATTCCACACTAAAGCTGAACTTTTCATTTACTATTTAAACACAGGAGTGATGATCATTCCAGCTTGTCTGAGGACCCCTACATCCTGTCAAGGCTCTTGAAGAGCCTTCACACAGCACTCCCTTAGCCATGGGAGCATGTTCCTGCATCTCAAGCAAATGACTGTGAAGATTCACATGTATTTGTATTTACCTAATTCCTCTCCTGTCTCAATTCTTGCTTTTGGGCTGCAGAATGAACCGTGCCCCCACTGCTGGCTACGAATCAGATGTTGGGAGCAAGACCACTCACCACTTTGTTTATCCTGAGAGCTACAGAGAGCTGGCAGCAAATGTCAGCATGATCCTGATCCCCTTCAAAACCATGGACCTGCGCTGGGTTATCACCGCTCTCACCACAGGCACCATCAACTTGTGAGTAAGGGCAGGCACAAGGGGTGGGAGCTCTATACTTGGCGTTGCTATAGGAGATGATAGCCTACATGGGGCAAATCCCTGCTTCTGCTAAGGCCTACGGGTACTTTACAGACCCTCTCAAGTCAGAGTTCAGCCCTGAACACTTGATTTCTAAGAAAAGCTTTGTGTTATACTGCAATTGTTGAGGCAAAGAACAAGATCCAGTCCCTTAAATCCCCAGTGGTCTCAGAGAAATGAAAAGGGGAGTTTTTGCTGGTGGAAGTGACCAGTTTGATCAAAAGGCTCATGAGCTTTGGGGTTCAGTACCTCAGTTTGGACTTCTTCTCATCCTTCCACCTCTCTGGTTCCTTGGGAGTCAGTGCACTTGCAGAAGAGGACAAGGAGGCAGAGAGGGGCGTGCAGGTTGCTCACCTGAGGCAGTGAGAGCAGATACAGGCCACAGCACTTGGTGCCCCATCCACAGGATGAGCTCCCCTGGACAGGTTTGTCAGGAGTTTGGTCTGTCTTTCCTGGTGGAATGTTATTGAGAACTGTGCAGAGGAAGCAATGTTTTGTGTGTCACCTGCATATCTTAGCCTTAAATTCAAGAGTTCTACTTGGCAATAATGTGACACACTGGAATTTATTCTCCCGTTCTTTTTTCGAGTGCTGTCAGAAGTAAAGATTGTCTCCTGCTTGATGCATTTATGGCAGCACCAGAATTAGAAATGTGATAAAAATGCATGTTTCTTCTGGAAGTCTGCTAGCAGATTCTCTTGCTTCCTGTAAGCTGGCTTTTCCTAGTCCAGAGAATGAAATACGTGACATTTGTACTGTGTGTGAGGTTATCTGCTGGATGTAAAACCACAGCCTTGTGTGAGTGCTTGGTGACACTCTGCTACACATAGGTAGCAAGAGCAGATCAGGTTGCTTTACTCCAGGGAGAAATATTTCAAGACATTTCAACTTCTTTCCCAATTTCAAAATCTCAGAAGATTTAAACTTGGAAAAGTGTGTCTTGGGCATGTTGGCTGGGCATAAGACGCACTTAGCAATTTTAAGTAAAACTCTTTGATGGAAAAAAAGAAGTTTTATTTCTTTTCCTTTCTCTCTGTGTAGATGTATTTTAGATTCTTTTCATTTCTTATTTAGATTCCCTTAACTTGTAACAAATCTGTGTTAGCTTCCTTTTACCTTTTTCATCACCAGCATTTAATACACACGCTCATAAGCTGTCTTGAAAAAAATCCATCTTCAAGACACACTCTTAACTTGGAAAAATCAGCACACTTAGAAAAGTGTACCACTCAATACAAGAAAGTCATGGAGGTGCTGAAGCTTGTCCAGAGAAAGGCAGTGGAGCTGGGGAAGGGTCTGGAGCACAAGTCTGATGAGGAGCAGCTGAGGGAGCTGGGGGTGTTCAGCCTGGAGAAAAGGAGGCTCAGGGGGGACCTTATCACTCTCTACAACTCCCTGACAGGAAGCTGTAGCCAGATGGGGGTTGGTCTCTTATCTAAAGTAACAAGAAACAAGAAGAGAGGAAGCGGCCTCAAGTTTCACCAGGGGAGATTTAGATTGAATATTAAAAACGATTTCTTCACCAAAAGAGTTGTCAAGCACTGGAACAGGCTGCCCATGGGAGTGGTGGTGTCACCATCCCTGAAGGGATTTCAAAGGTGTGTAGGTGTGACACTTAGGGACATAGTTTAGTGATGACTTGGCAGTGCTGGGTTAACTGTTGGACTCTATGATCTTAGAGGTCTTTCCAACCTAAATGATTCTATTGTTCTATAATTTACATGTCCACTGCCTGTCCCTGCCCCAGGAGAAAGCTCTTGGTACTTCCGCCACTCTGAGCTCTGCACTGATTTCAAGTGAGCCCTTAGCCTGTTAGGAATATATAACTGGTTGAGCACAATGCAGTCACAGCACATGAAAGGGAAAACATCTTCGTTTAATAAATTACAGGATATATTATATATTTATAATTAGATTGTATACATGGGCTTGGTAAGCATCTGGTATAAATTAGTGTGTGAGTGTTTAACAACATGAAAGAAATATCACTATTTTAAGAGTTTTGTCATACTCAAAGCAGGGAAATTGCATAATTAATAAGCTGGAATAATAAAAGCAGAAAATCATAAGCATACAAATCATAGCAATGTATGTAGCATAATTTTAAACTTGTAGAATTAACCTGAGTATTCATTAAACACACAGTGTCAGATAACGGGTATAAGGAAATTGTTGAGTGCATATTTTTAAAGGGGAAAAGGCATGAAATAAAAATAAAACACATTTGAAAGTCAGTATTTTAGAAAGGAAGAAGTACTTATCTCCTTACCTCGGTCTGCTTGGGCATTGTGCCTTGTGCACAGGCTCCATGGTGTCAGCTGAGTTTAGGCTAACAAGAACCCAAGTATACTCACAGCTAAAAAAGATAAACATCCTGTATTGGTTATACTTCTACACAGTGTTTAACTGCCTGTATTTCATCCAAATGAAAGAATTTCCTAAAACTCAAAACCTGTGAGTTAAACATATTCTCCTCTTAGTATTATCATAATTCTTGCAATTTTTACATTTCAAAACAAAAGCCAAACTGCAGATTGCCATAATATTAGCTTCAATTGATAGCTGAGTGATTGTCTTAGATATTCTCAGTCCCATTTGACTGATGTATTTCCATCTAAAAGTGTCTCTCTAAGACTAATCACAATTCCAGAAAAGACTAAAAAATTCCTTTTCTGGGATAGGAAACTTTCAGGCCCTCATCAGCCATATATTTAACTTGGTTGCCTTTACTTGCAAGTCTTTTGGGAATCTATATGGTGAAAAAAACTCCACTTGGCTTGGCAAAGACAATTACTGTATTCCTTAAAATGTTGCACATCTTGGGTCAAGGGTTCAGTGAATGTCTTGTGCAAAGTGGCCAGGAAAAATGACAGAGTTCACTAGAGCCCTGAAAAGTGGCTCATGGAAGATGTTTCCCAAGTGATATGTTACACTGTCTGTAGCCACCTTTGTCACAGGCATCACTCTGTCGCACTCTTGTGTGGAACTTCCTGGATCCCTCAGGCTCTGGCTGCCCTGCAACCCAGGTTTTACCTGATCATAAGAGCAGAGGTCTTAATCAGTGTGCCAATATTTTCTGTGTAATTTTATGACATTCTGCAGCCACGTGACAGCAGGACTTGGGTATTTCTTCTAAAAGAATGAAAGAGCCCTTGGTTAAAATGACTAATATGTCATCTGACAAGAGCTACAGCAGTCTCCTGGTTAGACTGGAGATGTCCACAAGTACTGTCTTCATCACTGCCTACCTGTCTCTTTGGTCTTCTACTGTATCTATCCATGGAATACAGCCCTCTTGTTCCCTCCACATCACCTTTTTAGAAAAGATTGACTGTTTATTTCTATGATACTGAGGAGATTCTACCAGCAAGGAAGGCCTTTTTGGCTTCATAAGCATAAAAAGGACATGGGATCACCAAGACCATGTTTACTGATTTGCTGGTCAAGGTCAGGCATGGGCTGCAGCTGCAAGGGTGTATTTGCTGAGAGCAGATTGAGAAGTCTGCAAGAGTGTGCCTTTCCCCTTAGCATCACCTCTTGGGAGGGTTGGAGCCATTCATCACCTCTCTCACTGCATCCAGCCCAGAGCAGGGATTGCAGGTCAGGAGAACATTGCCAGGTCACCACTGGTTTGGGAAGATTTAGACTAAGTTTTAAAAGGGATGATGTTCTGTGGTTCAATGAAAATAAAACATTAATGACAGGAATCTTGTCATTACCAAAACCCAAGTGAAAACATTTAGACTGAACTAAGGGAAGGCTTTGGTGATTTACCACAACCCATCTGAAAAGTATGCAGGATTGTTTTGGATATACTCCGATTACCAGGCCAGCCCACCAGGACTTTTTCACGTGAAACAAACTCAAAAAGTCTTTTTTCTTACAGCACTCATGATGACCTGTGCCATGCCAGAGTACACTGTACATGAGATACAGGGAATAATTTTTTTTTTCATTTTCAAGACATGACTCGTGATTTCAACGCAGTCATAAGGTGTAACTTGGAAATTTTATACTGGAAACTGCAGGAAGCCTTCAGCATCGCCCTGGGGAGGAGGGAAATAGCTTTCTGGTGAGGGGCTGCATAGTGGGAATGCCTGAGATTCGTATAACCACGGAATACGTGAACTCTGCTGCCACCGACTCATCATGCAGTAGCTCCGAGTATTAGGAGAGGAAAAGTCTCCCCCTGGTGGGAGAAGGTTTTTCTGCCAAGAAATTAAATGGAAAGTCTTTCCCATCATCAGAGTAAAGACTGCAAAAATAATGATCCAAGAATTAGAAGTCTTGGGTTCCACGTAGTATTGACTCTACAGTGTATTCTCAATTAAATTTTTGGTGTCCTACTGTCAATAATTAACTTGAATATTTAAGAATGTAATGGTTTCCTATAAAATTGCTTCAGTGACAGCTCAGTTCTTTTCCTGCTGTGTTACTTAATTGCATCCTCATTTTGCAACAAGTTCTTGAATTTACTACTTTTGAATAATTTGAATTTATTACTGTACATGAAAAATACTCTTTCTTTGGAATTACATGAAAATACTAATAAGTTGGGCTTTTATTTATCATGGTGCTGTCTTTCTTTTTTCTTTTACAGCACATATGTTCCAGTTCCACGGAAAATCAAAGTCAAAAAAGAAAAGGTGAGCACTGCTGGTTTGTGGTTTTGTTCTGCTAATTTATTTGTAGGTCTTGTACTTCTTTAGGAGACTACAAGAATCCAAGCAAGCCCTTGACATTCATAGAAAGTTGCAACAAAAATAAACACTTTACAAGGCTCAGCTAAGCTAAAGATTTGGCTCCCGTGTGCCATTTAGGCCATAGATCAATCACAAAATAACTGTGGTTGGAAAGAAACTGTTCTTGTGGCTATGCCACTGCATGAACACTCTTCTGAAGGTTGCATCACTTCCTCTGCTGCTGCCCAGGGACATTAAAAGTGCAACACTGTCCTCCACAGCAGTTTCTCTGTTCCCACCCGTTGCAGTAATTTGTCTGTAATGATACTGAGGAGAGACTTTGGAAGTTTTTTAAAACAATTTTAATATTTGAACACCAAGGATGTTTCTGACTTCCAGGTCAGTTCCTTGTAATAAGGAGCTAAGTGAACTCTGAACAAATAAAGCTGCGTGTTTCCAAGTCAGTGGAGAATTCCTGGCAGTAGGCTCTTGGCCCCCAGCTGCAATAATTACCTGTGCCCAATGAAACAAGCTTGGAGGCTGAGCTCAGGCCAAGTCCAGGAAGGCTTTGCTCCAGGTGTATTACAGGTCTCACAGGCAATGTTCAAGCACAGGGAACATTCCCTGGTTTGCACAGGGACAGGCTGGAGGCAGGATTTCCCATGGGGCAGGATGTTAATTCCCATGTTAGTACTTCAGCCACTGTGCAAATACTTCTGTTGTAGCTGCATGGTTTGAGGATACAGCCAAGGCAGGCTGTGGGGGAGAAGAAGAACCTCTTCCATGGAGCTTCCAGAAAAGTAAAGGTCTCATTCTCTCAGCCCTTGGAAAGACCGATTTTCCAAAGAAGTACAGATGTCTAGACCATCAAGGGCTGTTAAAGTATGACATTAGCTCCAGAACATTGACATTACAAATTAAAGCACACACCCTTCATTCCAGAGGCCAAGTTTTGCCAAAGGCTTCGGGTGAGACCCTGAACTAATATCACTTTATTTCCCTTTGCTTCAAACCATGGATCTCTAGGGTGCATTAATAACGCCTTAGCTCATCCTTACCTGTTGTGAGGTACGTAATAACCTCTGTAGGGCAGGTTGTTAAACTCACATCACAGCTGAGTGGCAGCAGCCCAGGGTATGCGTATGGTGATATGCAGCAGCTTCCTGAGCATGAGAGGAGAAGCCTGTGTTTCTTCCCACACTGTGCAATGCAGAACACCCTGCAAGAAGACATTGCACACAAATGCAGTATCAGCAATTAACCTCTGACTTTGTGAAAGGAAAAGCCTTGCTGCTAACCAGATAGCACTGAAATGCTGTCACTGTGATTACAAACATACTGTGGAGGGAAAAGCCTCTGTTTACCTCATTCAGGGGAGAGGGTCGAAACCAAGGGCTCTCACCAGTCCTTGGACTGACTGTACTCTCAGGTCTTATCTTAAGAGCTCTGTATCTGTGAGATGACTTCTGTGAGATAAACAAATGCATTTTATGTCTTGTAAGAAAAAGGTATACAGCATAGAAAAATGGCATGTTTGGGAAACAGGAGAAAAGAAGCTTACACGACCTGATAGGCTTGCTGACAGTTTACACTTGGCCCTTGGTTTCCTCAGATCTATCCCTACAGACATACCAAGACATGGCTGGGACATTGTACAGAAGAGGCTCCTATGTTCTCACTCAAATTACAGTTGGACTGATGATCCTAGGGGTCTTTTCCAACCTAAATTAATCTATGGTTCTATGAAATGTGTCGTGGCATCTCATGCTTGCCTCAGTTGGGTTCAGGACCCCAACTCCCCAGAGCTCACCTGCAGGGTGCTGCAGGGAGAGTGAAATGCCTAATGCCGAATTTCCACCTCACTTATGCTATTTCATACCCATTGGTTTCAGTAGGAATCTCCAGGATTTACATTACTGTAAGCAGGAGGGATACCAAGACCAAGGAAGGGCTATTCACATGTAATTACACATGGGAAATATTCCTGAATGCACTTAATATGGGACTTATTTTTCCCTTTCACCTGCCCTCAAGGAATAACTATTATTCCCCCCTTACCTCAGTGACCTTTAGGAATGATGTGCTACCATTGTTTTTTTTCCCAGGGTCTTTTACTCATGAGTCTTTCTCTCCATTTTTGCCTAGATCCTGGTTTATAATCCAGCTTTTATGAAATACATCTATGAAAACTGGCTCGAGCATCATGGGAGATACCCCTCTACAGGCCTTCTGTCATTGATATTTGCTCTTCATGTATGCGATGAGGTAAAGTCTGTCTGTGTTTGGATATATGGATAAAAAATCAGAACACTTCACACTGAAGAGCCAGGAACCATGCCTGGCCACTCACTCAGCCTTTGTTTCACCCTCTCCACCTTCTCTGCTATTTACCTCTTCAGATATATGCAGACTCCTCAAAAACATGCAGACATGCTCAACTGACAGTGATGGGTGTTTTTAATGTCAGCAAATCATAGGGTTTAAGGTACACTCCAGGAGAATATAATTAAACATAAACAGAGATTCCAGCTGGTATCAAAAGACATCTAAACAGGAATGGCATCTATGCCCACCTTGCTGGTGAAAGTTTCAATTATATTTTGTCTCACTGTATTTTCAAACCCAGGCTTCTGGGTTTTTACAGTAGGTTATAATGAATGTCTCTGCTCCAGCAGTTACTTGGGGAAATTCTCTGGTTTGAGTGATCTGAGGTGCTCCAAGGTGACCCAGCTAGTTAGAGTAAGGCCAGATCAGCTCTATAAAATCCTGCAAGCATGGGCTTGTCAGCCTAGGGGACAAAAGTCATCACTATGCTGGCAAAATCCCTGTCCTGGACACAGAGCTGCAGATGAAACAGTTTCGGTCACCCAGGCCTGTGTTGCTTGGAGAGGTGATGGAAATAATCCTAAAGATACTGGAAGAAACTCTATCATAGTAACAGCGGATTGGGTGTAGCCTGTTTCCTTGTTTTGTGGCTATGACCCATTCAAATCCAGCCAGACATATCACCATTCTCAGTTTAAATAAATCAACTGTGGTGTTTGGACTCTTACCATCAGAAGAGACAGGCATAGCCATCGACAAACGAGCCTTTGGGAGAGTCTGTAGATGGGTACACATGCAAAGAACGTAAAATCCATCTGTCTCTGAAGTAACTGCAGATATCATATAATCAAGCTTGTAAGTGTGGTCACCATGGGTCATTCTTTGGAAGACCAGGACCAAGCCAAATTTTTTTCACTCTTTGTGGCTTAAATCAGCTAAAGAAGAGATTCCCATCCCAAGCCACTGATCTGAGGACAGTCATGCTTAAGGGACAGGAATGCATTTTCATATTGCTAAACAAGAACTAATGGATAGAAATTTCCTTTTCCCTCTTGAGTTCAGGTCTGGTGGTGTCTCAGCATAGCTTAGGATGTCACGTGCCTTGGGTAGGCCTTGGGCTGTTTCTCTGTGGTCATATCATCCAGCAGAAGAGTTTGGGACACCACTGAGGACCTCAGGTGGTGCTGCCTATAAATACACTGACAATAAAGAGTTTCTTCAGCATCTCAGATGAAGACCAATTGCTTTCCAGCCCATAACACAAGTTCTCCCTTGCATCCTAGGTGAATGTGTATGGCTTTGGAGCAGACAGCAAAGGACGGTGGCATCATTACTGGGAAAACAACGCTTCCGGTGGGGCTTTCCGGAAGACAGGCGTCCATGATGGGGATTTTGAATTCAATATAACTTTGACTCTTGCCTCCATTGAAAAAATAAAATTTTTCAAGGGCAGATGACCCTGGCCACGGGGACAAGTGGGGGCTGCAATTTCCAGCATGCAGCAGAACAAAGCTCAGTGCAGATGATCTGGGCGCCAGCCAGGCTTGAATGAGTGGATCTGCAGTGGCTTTGGGGCATCTCACACTGCAGGGAACGATGCCGAGGACCGGTATCCAAGGTGCACATGATTTCCTAGCTACGGAGAGCCGGGAGCTATCGATCAGTTGTGGGAATAAATTAATCTCTACGTAGGCTCTACAGCTTGATTCTTTAATTACTGATGAAAGATCTGCCTGTTGCAATTAGAGGAGACCTGGGCACAGGAACTGCTGTCTGTGTGTCCGTTCCCTTCTCGAGCAAGGCAGGAGATCCTTGAAGAAGAGTGTGAATGATTTCTGGGACCTGAGACCCGCTAAGGCAGCTGTGAACATCATAGTAAGGATTACCTCAAAGCAATGAATTGACTTCTGCTGTTGATCTTCTTTTTGAACCATCTCTTCTCTGTTCTCTCTTACTTCTGTTTTCATGCTGTATTAAGGAAAAACATGATGAATTTGCCTGGAGTAGCAAATATTTCAACCATTGCCTCATTTTGCATGGATAGTGAAAATATTAATCATATCCTATGTATTATTTAATATTGCTTCCTACACAGCCATAATGATGGAGAAAAAAAAATACTGAAAACTCTAGGAAAAAAATGGCCTTTTTTAGCCACTTGTTTGGTTATATGTAATTTTTTTTTTTAAATTGTGGAAAATACTCTGGAATTTTTTTTTATTATTTAATCAGTTTAAGTATGGCAAGTGGACTTTCTTCAAGTCATTTATATGTGCCTTTTATAATTGTGCAAGAGATGTGATTTTTTTTTTAAGATGACAAACCCTAAATTAAACTTTTTTATATAAAAAAGGGGGAAAAATTAACCAAAGTTTAGCCTCTGTCTGGTATGCTTTTGTAGTCAAAACCAATAATAACAACTCCTATATTGCATTTGAACAAACACAAACAAGACAATTTTTAAAGGTAGCTTTTACCTTTTTTATGGGAAAATATTCTAAAGTCCCAAGCAAAATTTTCTTCTTAATTTTTTTTACAAATTTAAAAATGTGGTATCTCTTTACAAGGTCTCTGTTTGAAATGGAAAAAAAAAATCATGGGTTGAGATATCAACCAGTAACACACCAAGAATCTTTTGCTCTGTAGTAGAACCTACAAAGACACAATCTGCACAAGCTGATCTTAGACCATAAGACAGACTTCAAAGTCACATGCATCTCCAGAGGAAAGAACATTTTATGTCAGTACCTCTAGGCAGTGAGAGGAGGGAGCTTACAGTGGAGGTATTATATCTGGAGATTTTTGCTGGAATCAACGCATTAAAGCCTCAAGGACAGATAAAGTTTAAATCCAAGTCCAGGCAGTGAAGAATGGAAAACATTGGTCTTTTCTTCCTGATATCATGAAAACACAGGATGCATGCATTATTGACCCACTTTCAGCCTTGGTGAAGCCAGAGGAGTTCTTGCCATAGACTTCAAAGGACTTTTGATCAAGCTTGGGGAAAATAAAACCATATCTAATTTTTAATGTATCCCATTGGTTGGGGTTTATGGCAAAATAAATCACCATCTAAATGTCTCCTCTCTATGCACCAGTTGTGGCAGAATGGCCAGGCAAATGAGTATCTGAGGTTGGTGAAAGCCCTTCAACAGTGATGTGTTTCCTCCAAGATTTATCCCCTTGTCTTTCTGTACCAGTTGGTACCGGTGAGGTGCCCTCCAAGGCAGCAGTACATGGCACAATGTCATGGGGAGCTCGAATTCTGGGCCACAGCACCGCTCACTAACATGAGCTGCTTTGCCCTCGTGAGTATTACTGAACTCGTGGTGCGTAAAGAGCTGAGGATGCCAAATGTCTGTGTGGGGAATTGAGCTCCCTCAGCTCGTGTGACCCTTCAGTTCAGCAATATGGAAAGGGCAGGATTTTCAAACCCTCATGATGAGAACTGTTCGTGATCCTCCTGTCAAGAAGCCATTTCTCAGCATGGTGGCCAGCAGAACTCGCCTGCATGTCACAGGCACAGCAAATCTGATGGGCTTGCTGCCTTCTACATGTCCTTTGTAAAAGAATGAAGCATTACTACCTGAACCATGTTTGTTTGTTTGCTTTAAGTATTCCTGCTTGTTTAAATTGCTGTTAATCAATGTGCTTCTGGTGAGATGCTGCAGTAATACAAACAAAGCAAGTTTAAGAGACAAAAGACTATGTGGAAAATGCCAGTGATAACTTCACAGTGTGGCTGGATTTTGGAGCTTCAAATACTTTTCTTTCTCCCTCATGGACAAATATTAGTAATTCAGAAACATTGACTGCTCTTTCAGTCATTTTTAGAAAGACTTGGAAGAAGACTCATGGTGGTTTATCCCCTTGATTTTTTTATTATTTTTTTTTTATCACAGGGGTCAATTTGGAATCAAAAACAGTGAAAAAAGAAGTCAGCTATATTCTAGTCTGTGTTGTTCTGAAAGTTTCCTTTTGCCGTTCTAATAACATTTCCATTTTCCCCTGAATATTCTGCCTCTGACAGCACATATAAAACCTCATGGCTCATACATGCAGATAGACTTAATATCTTCATCATGGAACAAGCTGCAATTTCTATTTAATTTTCTTGCCAACAGCAATCACTAACTGTGTACCACTGATGTCCATTTTTCGGAGTGTAAGGAGAGCAGAGAATGGATCTCTCCAGGTGCAGAATGAGGAATAGTCTGTGCCATCACATTTCTGTTCCAGGGGAACTTTTTCTAGAGTCCTTTAGGCAGCTGACTTGTGTTAGATCCTTGTCTCAGTTCCTCCACAATATTGCTGCTGTTTCAATTGCCTTCAGAATCAGGAGATACCAACAGTTGATGCTGAGGGAAGAATTAATTCCCACTTCCATTGTTGAAGACTGTTTTCCTGCTAGAAACTTTTTGGATTTATTTGGTTTTAAAAAACCAAGGACAACATTTAACAACATGTCAAGGCTTCAAACTCTTGAACTGTATTTGCCACCACTGCAAAATCTCTGAAGCACTCCTTGAGTGTGTGTTATGTTTTTTACCAAAGCCAAATCTCTTGAGCACTTTTTTCCTCCCATGACCAGATTTTCTTTGTATTTTTCTCTGACTACACAATTGATTATGATTTTTTTCTCTAATGGTGGGGAGTCTCACACAACCATTCGTTGACATTTTATTTATTTAATTTTTCAGTATGATACGAATCAAAATAAATTTTTTATTGTAATCAAATCAAAGTGTTTCTGTGCAAACTTCTTTTTTCCACAGTATTTTCATTAGCTCCTAGAACCTCCTCTGTCACATAACAGTGTAATGAAGTTTATTCCACTTCCCTCACACCCATCCAATCGGACTCAATGATCTTAGAGGTCTTTTCAAACCTTTATGATTCTGTGATCCCTTGGATGACATTGGCATGTGTGGTCATGGCATCACACTGCTCACATGGCAGCTCTAGGCCTCTCTGGAGAAAAGAAATTGAACTTTATATGACTGTGGTCTCCTGATGAATCTGTGCTCTATTTAGGAGATATATAAGGGAAATTAAGGCAGACTCAGAAATCAGTGACTTGAGAAAAGATTCAGCTTATCTGATCTGGCTGAGATCTGAGGATCCACCCCAGGTCCCCGTTTTAAGGGCCTGCTGTGGTCACAAAAGCACTTCAGTCATGGATAGCTTAGATGTCCATTAGAAGAATCCCATTCAGGAGATGGATCCTTTTGATCAGGTATCACTTCAGCAGGTCACACCCTCATCTGCATGGCCATGGCTTTACATGTGGACACTCCACCTTGGCTATTTCTCATGGACCTTATCAACTGCTCAGTTTCTTTACGTGCCCTTTCCTTTCATTGTTTAATGGACTGAGTAGGGTAGATGGTCTGGCAGTGATTCAAGTTGCCATTTGAAATACAACCATCCTGGTGGGAGGAGCTCAGGAAGCTCCTGTTCAGATACAGGCAGTGGTCAGGTGGTCACAGTAAGAGCTGCTGTCCAGTGTGACCTTCAGAGGATCAGCTTCAGAGGATCAGGTTCTCAGGAATTGCTTCACACTTTGCTTTTCAGCCCAGGCTGTAGACATGCTGAATCAGTGAGATATTAACCACCATTAATGGATACAGCCCAGCCAGAATCACCCCTGTTGAAAATGAGTGGGAAGTAGAGGCACACAGGTCTGAGGAGCTATTCCAGTCACTTCAGGTGCAGAGGAGATACAAAACATTTGCTCCTCTGTTATCCTCAGCAAAGCAAAATAACACCAAGGAACAGCTTTATTGGAAATAATTTTACATTTTGCTTCATGTCCACCCACAAGAGGTGCAATGCAATGCAGCTTCCAGGTCTGAAATGATTTTGTCAGGAAAGTAATTTGCATAAAATTACAATCTTAAAACCACTAGAGACTAGTAAGACATGCAGCAACAACAGCAACATGCAGACAGATGGACCGACTACAGGACTTGGACAAAGGACTTTGCTTATACCATCAAATGAAGAAAGAAAGCACCCACAGGGGAACTGTATGGCTTCAGTTCATGGCATGGGTTCCTTTGATGGCTCACAGTCAGAATAGCAATTAAACCCAATGAATGAAAAGGCAAAGGAGTCCCTTGCCACCCTTAAAAATCTGTTTTCCCTTGTCTTTCCTATAGAATTTGAGGCAGTCAATCTCATTACATTTATTGTCTTCAGGCAATATGAAATCAAATACGGTTCACACAGTAAGAAATTCTTCATGGTCAGATATTTGTATGCAGAGGTAAATCCCTGTGTTTTCAGTTGAATTTTCTCCTGTAGGAAATTAACTATGATGCTCTACTCCTTAGTTTGTAGTTTCTAAGGTAACATTTGGCTGGCAGAATATAAATATATCCATGTGGGAGTTTGTCTGCCCCCGTGACATTAACACTCCTACTAAGGCAGGACATGTTCCACAACAGTTACTGTTTCCACATAATCAGAAACTCCAGAGTTACACAGAAACTACCAGCTGGCCTCCCTGTCCACCCAGACACCAGATGAGTAAGGAAAGCATCCTAACCTGTGCCACAAACACTGCATCCTGCAGCACCATGGTGTCCATCCAAGGAGCCCCAAATCAACTGTTACATCAAGGAGGCCCTTATGGCCATTTCTCCCCACATGGATTGTTGTGTTCCTCTCCTTGTTTTCTTGAGTCTGCCCCCTGAGGGCTGCCACCATCCAGGGGAGCTGCACATTGCTCCCCCAGCCCCATCCCAAACCCACAGTCTGGGGCTGTGAATGGACTGGCCATACTTGAGCTGTGCTTTGAAATGTGTCCAGTTTGCAGCCACTTGCCATGTTCAGCCTGTGCAATACCTGAGTGGGCTTCAGATGGTAGAAAATAGTGGAAAGAATGATTTCATAGAAACAATCACAGAATCATAGAATGGCTGGGTTGGAAGGGACCTTCAAGATCATCCCCTTCCAACCCTGCTGCTGTGGGCAGGGACACCTTCTACTAGGCCAGGTTGCTCTGAGATCCCTCTAGCCTGGCCTTGAACACTTCCAGGGATGGCACATCCACAACTTCTTGGGCAACCTGTGCCAGTGCCTCACCACCCTCACAGTAAATAATTTCTCAATAACATCAAATCTAAATCTCTAGTCTTCTAATTTAAAACTGTTCCCCCTTGTCCCATCCTCTTTCTCCTTTTAATGTTGAAGGATTCAGATATCAGAGGGTGGGTAAGTGTGAACAAGTTCCCCAAAATGCTGATGAGGCACAGAGCTCCTGCCTGCAGTGGTGGAGTCACAGGAAAGAGTCATAGGAGAAACTGATGACTGATGGTTCTTCACTGGGGACACCAAAGAGTTGGCTGCAGGGAGAAATTCTGCAAGCTGACAGGCTCTATCATTTGAGGGTTCTATTTGAATCAGTAGGTAGGGAAGTAGAAATAAACAGACATAAAGGTAAAGACAGGATACATAAAAATGGAGTAAATGTGTCTCCTAGAAAACCTTTTGAAGAAAAGTACAGTTTTACCCATTTGTTTTGTCTATCAGAGTAGGTGGGACAGGAGTGAATTAGGCTGGTGATGTTTTTGGGCACACATTGTGATTTGACCCCAGCCGGCAGCCAAGCACCCACACAGCCATCAATCTAAAACACAGCACTATATGGGTGCTAAGAATAAATCTAACTCCATTTCAGGCAGATTAAAATAAACTAGATACTTAAAGAATCATGTGGATTCCAGGGGATCGCCTGAAGTCTGAGAGCACATATTGCCAACAATGCCTGACATAAATCTTTAGATCAAATTTACACCTAACTACTTCAGTAGGATGCTTCCAGTTACTCATCCATCCCACAGAAATCCCACTGGAATCAGGTCAGATTAATACCCCTAGCAGAAATGACAGGAAACCAACTGAAAAAACTACGAGCTGCTTCAGGAGGAATGCACCTGGGGCACTGGTGGCTCTTTAGTTCCTGTTACTTGTAGAAGCTGGAATAACATTTTAGACCAACAACCAGGGGCAATGAGAAACCACTGTTTTATGTGGCTGTGAGCATGGTGTTTGCTTCCTTCCTTGAGGTGGGTACCATTCCACCTCTCCTTGGTGGCTTCCTGTGGGTCAAGGGAACATCACTGCTTGTCACCAGTTGCAGGTTTTGCAACGTGGCTTTACAGCTTAGCAGAGAGATCCAGCAGATGCACACAAACGAAGCCAGAATGATGTTTTTATTTCCTATAATAAGCAAAGGAATGGGAAACATCAGCATGCACGCAGATTAATGGGCCTTTGAGCAGTGAGATGTGATTAACTCATTTCAGTCAGCGCTGGAGATCTCAGCACCTCATTAGCTTTTTCATTAATGGTTACAACTAATATCTGATTAGCGTCTGTTTCCCCAGTAATGAGTTCTCCTTCTTAATGGAGACGTAGTTTTCCACTGGGTGACAGTGAAAGGGGAAGGGAAGGAGCCTGCTAATTACGGTGCTGACGGGGCACTTCGCCATTGTGAGCACTGACCCAACCGTCCTCCCACGCCCCTCCAACTGGCCCTGCCACACTGGCACAGGCAAACATGCCCTGTGCCAAGTGCACTCAGCAAGCCGGAAGGAGAGGACCCAGTTCTGGTTCCTGAAAAATAAATCAGCCCAAGCTGTGTGTCAGGAGGTGGGACAGCCTTGGAAGGACTGTCCCCCTGCCTGGGCTAAGGGGTACAAGGGGCAACAAGTGACAGGAGATGTACAGTGATCGGAAAAGAAACACTGGATAGAGAGAGAAAGCAACAGCTGCTTTCACATGCGGTTCTCAGTGCAGAGATATGGTTTTTTTCATAGATTTTTCTAATAGACTTCAATGATTTCCCCACTAGAGCGTGCTGTTTTCCTGTTCCCATGAGTTATCCCTGTGAGCGCTTCTGGAGCACTCTCACAGCAGTGTCACACCACAGGCTCAGAGCATGTTCTCTCCTGACACTTCTACCTTCACAGCTGTAAGGCTTGGGATTTATTTGCTAAATCTATCTATTTTGGCCTCTGGATAATAACTAAATGCAAGAGCCCATAGACCATGAGGGAGAACAAGATGGGAGAAGTCCTGCAAGGCTTCACACCCTAAGGGTTCACATCAGTGCTGCTTTCTGTGCAGTTTTCCTTTCTGTTTGAAAGGGGACAGCACTCCCAGACATGGTTGTGGATTTTTATATGTTTTTTTATTGTACTGACCCTTTAGAAATAGTCATAATTGAAAAAAATAAAAAAATTCTTCCCTTGTAACCTAATTTCCTGACAAAGAACAAATATTTGGGACTCCTGGCTATGTTGTAGTGGTACAAATCTTTTATTTTGGGATTTAAAAGGCTTTAGTTAGAGGAGATCAAAATGTCCTTTGTGGACCATAAAGGCAACTCAGTTATTTCTAAAAGGACTTTCATGTTATGCTCCCAATACCAATACCAGCTTGTATAGTTTTGGATTTATTTGTTCTCAGCTGTAGTACCCAAATGTTAAATGAGGCACAGATATATTGTAAAAAACAATCAATGCTGCAAATTAATTAGCTGGGTTCAATGAAAACAGAAGGTCTATCTGGTTGCTGGCTGCCAGCAGTGTGTGAGCTGTTTGCCCAGTGCTTTCTTTATGATAATGGAAAGCACAGTAAGGCTCAACTACCAGCTCCAGTCATCCTTGCAGAACAGCCAACGATTCATTCCTGTGGCTACCTCAGCACTGCTCAGACTTCTTCTGGAGCTGGTCTCACCCACAGTGCTGACTGACCGTATCTGTTCTGATTGGCACCTAACCCTGCATCTCTTGTAGCCCCAAGTACTGTCCCTGTGACCTAAAATAATGTTATTACCTAAACTTATATATACTTCAAGTAAAAATATATGAAATAATGTCAGAGTACTGCAGCAGCACCATCACAGTGGGATTCCTATAACACGAAGCTGAATGCTTGTTTATATTGTGTCTCCAGAGGTGGCAGGAAGGGAACACTGGACAGTGCAAAGGATGAGCTGGCAGATGGCATTTAATAGGCATGTTCTGGGACACATTTATATCTGTAGGTATATAAATATAAAAATAGGATATAATAAGGCCATATCCCACTCTTGTGACCGAGGCCATGGAATATGGCTGTGCAGCTAAACCTTAGTGTCTTAAAAATACTGGATGGCTTAATCTCTACTGTCTTTGGGAATAGTTCTTGGCTGATGCTGTGTCCCAGGCTAAGCCTGGGCACAGTCTGTGGGCAGATGAATAGCCACAAGATAAAACAGTGCCTGGAAACACTCTATGGACTAAATAACATTCATGATCTCAGGTCCTAATTAGTCCCTAGCCTGAATGTGTACCCTGAGCCTTCTTTTCTACAGTATGAGCAAGCAGTGTATAAAAAAGCCGAGAAATACTGTCTGGCTTTGATGTCCTTGCCCTTCTGTTAAGAAGAGGTGAAGATGGCTGAGACAAGTTCATTTCTGTGGTATCAAATGGCAGTAGAAGCAACAAGGGACATGAGTTGCAGCTTTGGAGGTTCAGGCTGGGTATTAGGCAAGATGACTTTCTCACTAGGAGGGTGAGAAAGTAACAGGTCAGCCAGGAGAAGAAATGGGACCTCTGTCCCTGGAGGACTACAGGATATGGCTAGAAAAAGCCATGGCTGGTCTCACACAGCACTGGGGATTCCCTCTTGGGTTAGATACTTTCAGAGGGTCCTTTCAGCTGAGGTTTCTAGGAAGCTCTGGTGAAGAGTTTTTCTGTTGATTTGCAAGGCTGGGGTTATGGGGTTATGGCAGTGGGCTGCTCCGGGAGGGGAATGACTCTGGCGAACCAGCTGACATTGCAGGGTTTGGAACAAAAGACAGAAAAATTCCTTTAAACCCATCAGCGAAGAGTCTCTGTCATCCAGGTTTTTTTTGGGAGAGGCTGTATTTTGCAGGAAGGACAGAAAGATTACTGTGCTTACAGCAACAAATGTTGGCCTCACGACTGGTACAGAACAACTTTAGTTCTTTGTATTTCATGTATTCACTTCCTTTGATAACACTGCCCTTCAGACCCTCCTCTCCTGTGCAGTCATAGAGGACAGTAATACTTGGCCATGTTCTCATAGATGTAGATCATCTCTTCCCAGAGGTCAAAGCTACATCAATTTACACCAGGCAGAACAATTTTCCATTAGGCCCAGAAGAAATAAAAAACAGATTAAAAAAATTTCCATTTTTGTCATCACCTGTTCCCTCTCTTTGAATTTAACTTTCTGGATCTGGATTTATAGAAATGTCACATGGCATTTATAGATATGCCATACCTGGTATCCTCTCCATCCAACTCTTCAGCTTGTCTTTTGTTAGACCTCTGCCTGGAGCTGGGGCCTTGACCAGACAGTTTTGATCTGCTCAGCACCCATGAAAAAAAATGCCTGGCAAACCATCTCTGTCAGACAAATGTTTTCCTGTACCTCAAGAGATTCCTAAAAATCCTATCACTTAATGGCATTCAGCAGGGTCACAGGTTGTCACAGAAATGACAGTGACATGGTGGGTCCTTATTGCTGCAGCAAGAGTGTTCAGTGTCTTCAGTAATGTAGTGTCAGTCCTCAGTACTAGGAGATGTACAAACTCAGAATAAAAAATTCCTATTCCCAAGATCCATAGGCTAATATTTAATATATTTATTGTGCTACCAAGAATAACCAAGAAATTGAACTAATGACTAATAATTTTCAAAATTATCTTAAAACTTTTCTTATTTTTATAAAGTGAGGTATATAAAAATATGCAAGTATTTACACAACAAAAGTCTACCTATCCTTGGAGTCTGAGTTTTAATTTTTTCAACAAGTTGTCCCAATCATTTTTTTCCCCTCCAAATTTTTAGGAGTTGTGGAATACTTTTGAAGGTCAGAGACAAGAGTAAAAAGCACTTGTGTTTACCATGTAACAACAAGTTCAGGAGAAAAGTGAAAATTTTCCTTGGAAAAAATGAATAAATTTGAAGTTGTTGTGGTTTTGATCTTGGCTAAGAGCCAGGCACCCACGGCAGCTGCTCACTTGTTCTCTCTGCTGCCACAGCTGGGCAGATGAGGGAAGGAGAGGGAAAAAAAAAAACCGAGGGAATTAACTCAGAGGCCTATGAGTTGAGATAAGGAACTGGGAGAAAACACTCCAAGGACAAACCAGGCTCAGCTTAAAGTTGCAAAAGTGAAATTTATTACTACTTGAGTTAGAAGGAGGATATGAGAAATAAACTAAACTTTTAAAAGACACCCTTCTTTTCACTCCCCACCCCTCCCTCCCTCCCACCAACAGCGCAAGGTGGGCAGGGTGTGGGGGTTCAGGTCAGTCCATTTCCAAGATCTTCTTCCCCTGCTTAGGGAGAGGAGTTTNCTTTTATCTCAGTCTCTGTCTCTCACTGGGCTGCACCTGCTATGGCTTCTCTTGACATCTACGGTTCCTGCAGCTTCTTCCATGGCTGCTGCAGCTTCCGACATCTCCCCTCTCCAATGCTGGCATCTCGCCCATGGACTGTGGGTGGCTCTGCATCCCTCATGGACCCCCATGGACTGCAGGGGGGACACCCCGCCTCACCATGGGCTCACCATGGCCTGCAGAGGAATCGCAGCTCCAGAGCCTGGGGCCCCTCCTCTCCCTCCTTCTCTACTGACCTTGGTGTCTCCATGTTGTTTTCCCTCACATGTTCTCACATCCTCCTCCTTCTCTAACTAAAAGCAGCTGCGTGTGCATTTTGTTTTGATTTTTCCTTAAATATGTCATCACAGAGGCATAACCAACCTTTCTAATTGGCCCAAACATGGCCAGTGACACGTCCATCATCTTCAGAGCCATCAGAGATTGGCTCTGCTGGAAATGGTGAAAAATTCCAGAGACTTCTCACAGGAGCCATCTTTATGGCCCTCTTCCCCTCTACTAAAACCACAACAGAAGTCCATTTTCTTTTTGAAAGAACCCTCATCTGTGGAGGGAGAGCACAGCAAGGCTGCTTCAAGCATGGGGTTAACAGGCTTCACCTACAATAATTTATTCTGTAGGTCAGTCATTAACCACTATCCAGGCCACGATTCTAAAACTTACCCCGCCTGGACTTGTCATGCTCACAGCTATGAATTCCTGGACCTAACGTCCAACATCCATCCTGGCTTTGAGGAAGCCCTCACCCCTCAGCACCAACCCTGCAGCTGAGCATTCACACCAACTACTCCACTGACATCAGTCCAAAGCTGCTTAGGCAGTGAGGGTGCTCTGATCCCGTGTTGCCCTCAACTCAGTTTAGGACACGACACAGAGGCTGCTGAAGCCACCAAGAGATCTTTCCATTGTCTTTAGTGGGTTTGGATGAGGACTGCAGGTGATGTCAGAGTCACAGAGCTTTAGCACAGCTCACATCCACCCAGCTGGCTGCATTTAGAGTCATGTTCCAGGTGTTGCCTCATGGGAATGGCCCCCAAAATCAGGCCAACAAATGTGCAAGCAACCAAGCAGAAGGGACAGCTGTGGGACAGGGTTTCAGTCTGTGTTTTCTTTTATTTATCACTGTGGGCCCAACCTGAGGCAGCTCAGAGTCAAGTCCCACCAACACACTCCTAAGCAGGAAGAAATGCCACTCAGCCAGGGGCAGATAGAGCCACCCCCACGTTCTCTGCCCTCTCCATCACTGTTCCTCCCCACTGCCGAGCAGGTGCTGGCCATCCACTGTTAGCTTTCACTCAGAGACTGAGTTTGCCATTTCTCCTTTACTAGCAAGAGATATGGTAATCAAAGCCCATGCATGTTTTCTTTTCCACTTGGTGGTTGGACTGGAACAATGGAAAGTGATTTATACTGAAAAATAGTTTTACAACGAAAAAGATGCCACGAATGCAGTCCCTACCAAAATGGGAATGGGTAAGGGAAGGGAGTTCACAGCACACAGATCAGTAAAGTAACGTGTCCTGGTTAAAAGGTTAATTGAGGTGTGGGTCCTGATGTTGTCTAAAGGACAGAAACGACATTTCACGGTTCATTCACTCTTTCCTATGGAAAGAACTACTTCTCTTGGAAAATTGTAAGTTCATTTCATAGCACATTTATCTGTGGAAAGACATCCCTGAACTGACCCAGGGAATGGAGACAGAGAGGTCAAGTGCCCCTATTCTACCGTCCCCAGTTAAGTCTGATACCAGCTTGACATCAGGAGGTGACAGGTCTGCCATCCCCTTCCCATATATTTTTTCCCCCATCATCACCAATTCAGTCAGCTCAGAGGGGAGCAGGCAGCAAGCCCATTGGGGTGTCCTGCTGAGTCAGCCCTCTGCTCTGCCTGATTTTGGGTTATTACTGACCTTGGTGAGACAGGAGGTAGTGAACTGAAAGCTGGATAGCCTCCTGCTCCATTCCTCATGCCCTGCTCCATGCAGTAGCCTCAGGAAAGGCCCTGGCTCATCAGTTTGTTATTGATCCATGTCACAGCAGGTGTAATTGCAGGGATGGGAATCACAATTAAAGCAGTGGAAACATTGTAAGCTGTGGTGGTTTCCAGAGGAGGAACATCTCCTGTGCAGGACTGGGCAGAGGTGCTCCAGAGACTGCATGGTCAGGAGCAGCACACTTGGTCTCTGATCTCCCCTTTGCAAACCTGGATGGAAGCCCCCCCCCCCCAACTCCAATTTCCTCAACCCACACCTGATCCCATGTGCATCCACCTCATTTTTCCTGGCCTGAGGACAAACAGACCTCTTGAACTCCTGAGGGCTGTTCAAAACCTGGAAGGCAGAACTGAACATCTCTGACACGCATGTAGCATTTGGAGAAGAAGACCCCGCTCATGCAAGAAGACATGCAGCAAATCCCACTAACCTTGAGATGATCTGGGTAGTCCATGTGTCCTGCTGCTCTGTGCTGGATAAGAGAGCTCAGCATTCTAAGATCCTCCCTTTAAAGGAATAAATTAACAGGTTTAAGTCAGAACAGTTTTACCGAACAAGAACAGACTATGATCCCCACTGTTAAGAGCTAACAAAGCAAGATTTAACACAGTAGTCTTACTTAACAAAACAAAAAAATCTGTTTCACACAAGCTGGTAGAGCTCCAGCCACACTGGTGCTTAATTTTTCCCCTTCCCATTCAAGCTGGAGCTTGTGCAAGAAAGCAGGACTGTGGTGCTGCAGCTGGGCAGGGAAGGAGGAGAGGTAAAAAGAGGGAGCGAGACCCGTCCGTCCCTTCCAGCAGCCGGGAGATACCAGACTGGCTCTCCCATTTTGTGTCACAAGGAAGAGGCCAGACAGATGCACAACCACATCACTGGGCACAAGGGCAAACAGCAACAGCCACTGCTTATTGGGAGGATCCCATATCTCCTTTCATTTTTCCTCCTGGTATATCCATGCTGAAGCAACTGTCCCACACAGCTACAGAAACCAGCAATAACTAACACATAATTAACAGATTATATTGTCCTGCTTCTGGCAGGGAAACCCCCCCAGTTCTTTATGGTCTTCTCCCAGAAGGGTAAACAAGGACACATGACATGTACAGCTTCATTTATTGTGTCCCTGGACTGCATTTTGGTCCTGATTCTTGTCTCATCTCTGCTAGTAGCTAATAAAATCCCAAAGTGGGCTTGTTCTGATTTTCCCACCCCTCCCATCACTCCCATTTCTGATTTCTGAGATGTTCTGAAAATAATTCTGTTAGCAGGAAAATAAACAGGACATTACTCTTGATGGCATTCAATTGTATTTTCTCTTTCCCTGATGTCAGCCCCTGGCAGAGGGGGGTAAAGAGGAACTCAGGGCCATCAGAAAAGCTTTTCTGGCACAGACGAGAAACCTGCACACTGCCAAACCCTTTGTTATTGTTCAGTGTGCACCCTGCTGTTTGTTTGGGACCTGGAAAATAGAGCCTTACTGTGAAATTTTAAGTGAAAAAGATTAAAGCTGAGCATTGCAAAGGCAGGTCAAGCAGCAGAATGAGCTGGTCCAGCAAATGAGCATTTTTGCCTTCTGTGACAGCTAATGGTGACAAACAAGGGTTTGGATTTTTTTAACGGCTATTGTTTTTGGCTTATAGATGAGGAGTTTTATAAGAGACTGAGCAGAAGAGGAGAGAACACAAACCAGACTTAGATCTTTTCAGGCTCCATTCACAGGGCATCCTTTATCCCCAGAGACACAGCTAGGCCTCCTTGGCTCAGCTCACTATGGTCTAGCTTTCAGTCTGGTGGGCCCCTGACATCCTGCCCCTTCAGCGAGCCTGTGTCCATCTCTACTGATGGTGCTGAGTGCTTCTTTTTATTTCTTCAAATTTACCACCTCTGAATGAAGCAGAGATTGGGGTGTCACAGGATCATTTCCCTGTCAGTGCAACTCTACTTAAGCACAAGCTGAGTTAGTTAAAAATGCAGTTACTAAACTTTGGGAGGGCTTCCTCTGCACCACATGGCAAAGCTGTCCCTCTTCACGGACTCACATCTTCAGGAGTTTCCTCACATCCATGCAAGACCTCAGGATGCTCCAGTCAGTCAGCATAAGGAAGAGCCAGCAGCAGCTGAGGAGGCTCACCTGAACCCCTGATGGCAGTGAGTGCTGCCACCTCACTTCTCAGCCTTGCCTCCAGATGGCAAACAGCATGTGCTCAGTTAAACCCGAGTGACAGGCTACAAAAACAAGTGACAACATCGAGACTGACAGCGAGGGAGAGATGTTGCTTGAGGCAACGCTCCAGACTGAATGGAGCTGGTTGGGCGCAGGAGGGAAAACAAGATGTTCCAGGTGGAAGAAGGTATCTGAAATCCCCCTTTTTTACCTCACAGATTAGCATCAGCCTGTTCTCCATCCTGCCAAGCACATTGCACTGCTTTCAATGTGATTGCTCCTGGAACGTCTCTACTTTCCCTTCCAGCCCAGATTTTTCCCCGAGAGCATAAGCCTGGCCACAGAGTGACAGACCAAAGACTCAGCTGCCCCAGCATCCCATCTGCAATGGACATCCTGGAGCAGATGCCTGAGGATGTGCACATATAGCGAGTCAATTATTCCCTCTCCTCTCTCCCAACTTCTGGCAGCTGACATACCAAAGAAGAGGTTATACTTCAATCCATCATGGACTTCTCTGGCTGTTTTGACTCACATTGAAAGGCACTGCAGGCATTGAAAGGGCTCTGAACTCTTCCCATCAAGAGAGGGCAGTGCTGTCCTCACTGTCACAGCCCAGGGACACCTGTGCCAAGAAGAGATAAAGTGCACTACAAGTTATTGAAATGGCACAGATCTGTGTTTTGGTCTCCCAGTGAGCCAACTGAAGAGCTGGGGGGATTACAAAAGCCAGGAGTTAATCAGTAACTCAGATGCTTATCACCTGCATGTTTAACTATTTTTTTCCTCCCTAGCAATTCCTGCTGGCTTGGGTTATTTTACCTTCTCTCAATGAGTAACTACTTCAAAGGGGATTAAATACACCTGTTCTTTCAACATATTAGGACTTTTAGTGGTGGCCATTTTGACTGTAAGCAGCTGTATCCCACAGTCATTGACACAGAGAAAGGAAAATTCAAGCACTTCTAGTGAAGGAACAGAATTCAGCCCCTTCAGTACAGACCATGTCTGGTCTGGCATGTTCCCAGTCCAGTGCTGATCTGCAGTCATGCATCTCCATGCACACTCCAGTATGGCTTTACCCCTTACATGCTCTCTCAGCATCTCCTGTTGTGCTTTCCTTTCCACTTATTCATACAGAACCACAGAAACTTTTGGAGCAGAGAAATCTCTGGAGGTTTTGTGCCCCACGTATCTTCCCTCTGCTCTATGCCAGTGCTTCCATTTACAGAGACAGGAGCAAGGAGGTGAAGAATTTTTTATTGCAGAGTGACTTTTGGATTAGGTACTTTTTACAGGGGAGGGCTCAGGGCTGTTGTTCCTGGTTTTGCCATTGCTACATGTGTGTATGAGGGAAGCCAGTGCCTGCTCACGTGTAACCTGAAGCAGTGTGGTCTATGAGCACTGCAATGCTAAACCAGCTGAACATTAACGTTTTTGACTCTATAAAAGTATGTAAAGGCAGCATTACGTATTAATATGCACTTTTAATGCAATTCTTCCTCTACAAAGGATGAGCTGATCTCTCTGTGCCCCTTCCCACTCTTCCTCTGATTCTTTCTTCTGTTTTATTTCTCCCCATGTCTTTACTGTGCTTGGTTTCTTTTCTCTTTCTCTCTCTTTCTTCAAAATATGGTTTTTAAAGCAACTGTTAATAAAGTTCATGGTGTCAAAGCTTTGTTCATAATTCACTCTTCTCACTACTGATAACAAAATGATTAAAAAGTTCAAGTCCTCTTTGCCCACCAGAAGTGCTACAGCTGCTCTCCTTAACTCACTTCCAGCTTCCTGTTGAGGCTGTCCCAGAGCCTCTACTCACCCACATAACCTCCAGCAGAGAAATAGCCTGTGAACATGGGCCTGAGCTCACTCAAAATGAAAGCCAGGGGCATATAATTAAATGAAGGCACAATGCTTCTGCTCTATGTACTCCTGGTGGTGTTGGCGGAGCCTGAAAGCACACAGCTGGATGCCAACAGCTCAGGCAGCATTTAAAGGAGTGGTACCAAGAAAGGAAGGATGGATTGATGGATATATTCTTCCTGTATTCTGGAAAAGTCTAGCCACAGAAAGCCAGAAACAACAAATCCAGAACTGCACTGGGCAAATTTCATGGCTGCTTTTGAGAGAAGAAAGCCTTTTGACCTGGCAATGATGTTACTTGCTTCCTAGCATTGATTCTGAAATACCCTTTTCTCTTTCCAGCCTAAATTAAACACTAATTAAAGCCACCTATTGCAAAAACAGCCCTAGGTTCATAGTACTGTTTATTAAGCTGCCTGAAAAGCCCTAGCTCCCTAGTGAGATAAGAGAGAATAATATTTTTGTGTTACCAATTTTTTATTAACTGTGTCAGTTATATGCAGTGAGGGGAAAGGGGCAAGAGAAAGGAGTAAGAAAAGGTAGAGATCTCACCAAAAAAGGGGGTCAGTAATTTTCCATTTTCCTTTTGCTAGAGGTAGAGTAGTAGTTTGGTCACAAAGAAGAGAACAATACAGAGCAAGCAGAGGTCCATGCTCTGTAGCATGAATAGAAATCAGCCTGATTCATCATGAATTCATCTAGAATCAGAACATACCAAGAAAACCTGTGACCACCACGAGAGGCTAATGGTGTTGCATAGATTGGTTTTCCATAGCATGTCTCTTGCTGAGCACCAAAATGCCATACAAAGTCATTGGTCAGGCTGAAAAGTTTTGGTTTTATAAAACACAAGCTTCATATGAAAGCTAGAGTGCAAAGATTTCTTTGTCATTTTGCATAAGGCTCCAGGCAATCAAGGGAGTCAGCCTTGTGCAGGTGTAAGGGGCTTGACTGTAAATTATTCTATTTCCTGCCGAGGCATTTTTCAGGTGTCAAATGAGTATGGGCTCTCAAAGTGTTAAACTTTAAAAACTTTGCTACCTCTATTCCACATAGTTACCTACAAATCTGAATTTATGGTGGTGAGAGACAGCAATGAGTGCATACACATTTTTCTTAATTGCAGTATTTAAGTGTCATTGAGAGCCCCCCAGAGCTCCTTACACAGCTCAAATGTCTTTGCTCATTACATACCCAGGGGGCAGCTCCCTGAGCTGTGACATCCAGGCTTGAGTTGGTCAGGGGCTGAACCACCACCATGTTGCCCTATTCCGTGATTGTTAACAAGGCAGTAGTGAGTTTCCACATTCCTCTCTACATTCAGCTACGGCTTGTGCTACCAGTTTATCTTTTCTGCTCAGTCACTGATACACCATCATTTCTGGGGGTACCTTCAGTCAAGTGACTGCAGGTGAGAGAAGAGAAGCACACACGGGCTGTATGCTGGCAGTGGGGTAGGAGAATGGCTGGATGGCCACAGCAGACAAGGGGCAAGACAGCAAATTCCCATCCTTTCCCACTAATTTTCCTCTAAGTTTTCCAGAGGGGATGTCCTTACACTGTAACCTCTTCTGAAATCTTCTGATGAACAGAGCTCATGGCAGAACCAGGTGTTATATGCACACATGGCCTGTGAATCAGGAAAGGTAATTTGCTCTGTTTGGAAAGCTTTTCCACACAGTTTGCCTTGCCGGAGGACAGATACTCTTTTTATCTGCATTGCAAGAGAAGGCCTTATCTTTCAGAAATATATCAATATCTTCACATGGAAACAAATCACATCCAGACCCGTAGTAAACAGATATGAGCAGAAGCGCTTTTTATGACCTCAGACCTTAATTCTCAAAAAACCAGTAAGGGAAGAGGGAGGATGAAAGAGAACAGTTCATCAGAGGCAATGATGTGCTCAGAGCTCACGCAGGTCGAAACATGCCAGGCAGCACTCTTCTTTTAGCACTGAACTCAGAAACAACACATGGGAGGTGTATGTCCTAGGAAAAGGTATCACTCACTCCTCTGAGACGTGATGGACGTGCTTGCAGGGATGTCATTTTAGAGAATTGGCTGCTGATTCACTACTGGGATCTTCATCCAAGTTAAAATTTTTCTTTACTTTCCCAAAGCTACACGGCCCAGCCTGGAACTCACCAAACCTAGGAAGGTTTATAATCTGCTAACCTTCAGCTTTGCCTGCTGTTTTCCCCTTGCTCCCTCTCCTGTGCTACTAATCATTGCTTTATTTCTGGAAAGTGGAAGCCAGACATGGGGATAAGTGACCAGTCAAGCAATAATATTCCAGTTCCTGCCAATGCCAGACACAGAACTTCCTAACTGTGTGCTTACATGTACAAGGACTAGGAGTCCAAGAGCAGCAGACTGGACATGACTGCTTCTGATAACCACCTTGAAACCATTTCTAGGTCCAGTTTTCTTCCCTTCCCCCAGATCAGAAACTCAAAACGTCCAAGGCATCCCCGAGACTTAGTTTCATTTAAGCCAAAGTGGGTTCTCTGAAATCAGCATCAGTCTTGCCTTGGACTCCGGGCACAGCTGGAAAGGCCTAATACAGTCTTAGCATTTGTTCCTGCACCAGCTCCTGTGCCTGGGAAGGAGCTCCCAGACTGCCCTGCACATTCACTGTAGCTTTTCCCACCATTGCCATTGTGGGAGGTGCACAAGGGGTGTTTGCAACACACAAACAACCCAGGCACACACACCAGCACACAGGAATTTCACAGGAGGTTTCTGAATTCATCATTTCTCTTTGTGTATCAGTAAGACCACAAATTAAGACCCAAAGGAAATGAAAAACTGGGGTCTTCAGGTCATGTCCTTCATGACAGTTCTCAGTATTCTCAGGTGCCTCTCACCTTCTCTGATACTGATTCTTTGTCTTGATAAAGCAATGTCCATCTCTTCCCCCCACTACCAAGTGATTTCCACAAATCTCAGCAAGTTCCAGCTCTCTTCTGTTTTAAAACACCCTGTATTTCCATGAGATTGTGTGGGAAATATTTCACCCTCCAAAATGCCTTCTGGCACACAAGGAAAGGCAGGAAAAGAGGTGAACTTCACCCTGCCTCCTGTGTGTGTGGGAAGAATGAAGCCATCAGATCTGATAACTCACCTTGCTCCTCTACGCAAGGTGAGACATTGTTTTGTCATCAAGGGTGGCTACAAAGAAAAATCTTGATTTACACGTCAGCTTCCTCATACCAGAACCATGCCTGTGTTCTGTCAGGTGCACATGTGCTGATACTCCAACAGCACAGCATGCCCCAGCTCAGAGCTAAGAGATTAAGAGAGTCAGGATTATTCAAGACAAAAACTCTTTTTAAGTCACTTCTGAAAATCCTATCCTTGAAGTCTGCAGGCTTGGGGCCAGGAGAGAAAAAAAATCAGTCTAAGCATATGACAGAGGAACAGACGTGATGACCTTAAGGAAATGAGTGTGGACCAGGATACAGGCCTCTTAGTCACACACAGATTGTACAGATGCCAAGAGCATCACCCTTCACACACAGACATAGCAGCACCCTCTCTTTTTTGCTGCTATTTATAGTATAAAAAAAAAAAAATTAAAACCTTGTGTATAATGGTCTGAACACTCCTGCTAATAGAAGCTAAGATTGGACCTCCCCAGGATTTGAATGAGAAATCCCTGCTGTGGGTTCACAACAAGGAATTAGAGTTGATTACTTGGTAGAAAAACAGTAGAGTAAAACTGAAATGTTCTGTTTGGTACCATCTTCACAGAACAGCAAAAAGAAGATGCTGGTGATGTGGAGCCCCCTGCAAACTGCTTCCTGACAGATCCTCACTGAGAGGAGGGACTTGTATTAGCAGCAGGGAGGCTGAGTATGAGAGAAGAGTAAAGGATTTATGAAGGGCCTGAGGAATTATTAACACACTGTAGATTTCATCTTAGAATTTTAAACTGGGGCACTCTGAGTTTGGGATGGATCAGCTGTGATGCCCTGTATGAAGAAAATACATTTTTGGCTTCTCCGAGGTTCAAATATGCTCCATCCCCAGACAAAGCATAACAAAATTATTGATGCTCCAGACATGGACCATGAGGATGTGTCTGTTCTTACATGCCCAGCTCTAGGCCTTCATGTGTTGAAAGGAAGAAAGATGTTCCCCTGATGAAACTCAGGTTGTTACCATTTATCCTGAATTAAAATTCTTTTTCACTCAAAAGCAGAGACCTTGTGTGAGTTGGGATGGGACTAGATTAGTTGAGTGGCTGGATGTTAATGCAATTGAAAAATGGCAAAATAAAACTAAATAGCAGGCAGAGGAGTTCTGGCTGAAGCTTGTTTTCCCTTTGCTATAAAAGTGCTCAAACACATAATGGAAGCACCAACTTGAAGAGCTGCTGAACTCAGTAAAGCCCAGAATGAATCATATTCTTTGTGCTATTGGCATAAAACTTTTGTTTTAGCAACTGATTTCTGAGGAGCTTATCAGTTTTTAAGTGTTTTCTTTCCTTTTGTTTCTTCACTTAAGGACTGAAGGGCCCAGCTCAGACCAATCCCCTGGCCAGACAAACCCTGCTGAAGCTGTAAACCAGAAGTTGTGCTGGAAACTGGGGTAAGGAACATCACTGTTACACAGCAGTGCAATTTCTTTAAAATATGCAAGTAGTTCCAGGGTAAATTATGCCTGAAAAAGATTTCATAGAGAGGAAAACACTTACCCAGGTTCTGGAGAGCATCGTTCTGTGTCAACACTGCCAACACTACTGCTGGATGCCAGATTTTCCCAAGACAGCTGCAGTCTCAATGCCACCTAGCTCCTCACAAAATACTTTACTCCTTCTACCCTGTCCTCCAAACAGTCCTGTCAAGAGGAGACAGTCAGGAAGATCTTTCAGAGGATATCTAGCTGAAGTGTCTCCAATATATTTCCTATTTCACTGCCATGCAGTTGAGAAATATACCCTTAACCTAGAGCAGAAATCAGGAAATATTAGGATGCAAAGATCCAGACATGTAGACTGGGGTCCTTTAAAGGACCTATGAATATGGAGGAACAGATGCTTCAGGGAATTACCATATGAATTCACAGCATGCACAATGCCACACAAAAATGCCGTTTATGATGATTATGTCATTTTTGTGAAAACAAAACCTGCAGCAAACAGGCTAGGATAGCACTATTCAAATATTTCAGAAATGCAAAGCTTCCCCAGTGGTAGTTGTTAGAGGCCTGATCTTTCTGCAATGTAAATACTCTCTTGGAGGATAGAAGATATAAAATATGGCCCCAAGTCTCCCAGCTGGCACTGAGAGTCCCATCTAGGATTAATTAGTGCATCTGTAAATTGAATTTCAGTGACAGACAGAGAAGTGTTTAACCTTCAGTGTAAGGCAGGCTGCAAGTTACCTGCAATAGATGTTACCTAGTAAATCAATCTAGCCTACAACAGGCTTTCTCATAAGTTTTCTGGCAGCCCTTCTGTTCATCCCTACTGAGAGCTCCACCCAAAGAAATTGAAAAGTTGTGTCAAGAGAAGCAGAAATCCTCTTTCCCCACCCTCCTCTGCAGGTTTGATTCCACCCAGGCATTTGGAAGTCCCCGACACCTCAGTCCTACCCTGTACCAGCAGGCAGGTCCTACCACTCCCTCTGGCATGGAGCATCCTACCTGCTGTGACAGAACAAGTCACTTCTATGACACCAGGTAGTGCACTGAAAATGATGCTGTGATACAAAATCCTGGTTTTTGCCATCCTTGTCAAAATGCCAAGAAACTTCAAGAGCGTTTACCTCCCTGCAGTGAGGTAAGAATGCAATACCTTACCCACATTTTTGTAAAATATGTAGCACAAAGGTAAATTCCTAGAAGACATTTTAAATCCTCCTTTCAGGTGTTTAATTTTCCATCAGACCTTACAGTATTTATTTGCCAAGAGCAAGTCTTTGCAATTCAGTATATTGTTCTCTCCAGGCTCCAGCGCCTTGGCCTCCCACCCAGGGAACTCTCTCTCACGATTTTTCCCATTAAAAGTAGGCTGGGCCTCACCTGCTGAGGGCTGGGCTGTTCCCTGCAGGATCCCAAGTGCATTCCTGAAATAGTTGTTGGGTGGAAACTTATCCTGGGGTCCATCCCGCTTGAATATGTAAAGGATTCCAGCGTTATCTGGCACCTTGTCTGTAGGGCACTGCTCTGTGCTCTCCTCTCTTGCCTTATCCGGGCTTTCCTGCTCTTTGAGAGCAGCCAGGATGATGCTGCTGGTGCCATATTACCCACAGCAATGCCTCTCTCCAGTGAGTTCTCCCCATGAATCCCATTGCAGTGGGATATCTCCACTTGCACACACTATTCCAGCCACAAGCAGTCCACACAGAATTTTGCAAGTCCCGTCCTCACAAGGACATGACATTAAATACTAATTATTGATAATTAATTATATATTCTTATTTCTTTATTATTAATTATTCATTTCTTCGTGGTGTACAGGAGAAATACCCTTTCTGAGGGTTGGTGGGACAGGTGTGTGTGTGTGTGTGTGTGCATGTGTGGGAATTTTGCATATACCCTGTACCTGCAGTGCACCTCAGGTACTGTGTGGTTGTGATTACAGCCTGCTGGTAATCTTCTGAGAAATCTTCATCTTTTGTGGGAAAACGCAGATGCAAATAAACTCAAAATGTATCCTAGGAAAAGGTGATTAAAGAATTTGTCATTTCAGACAAAAGTGTCAGGAAAAAAACAAAAAACAACCCACCTAATCAACACCTCAAGTGAAAAAATCTGTTCACTTTTCCAATGGAAAAATCAGGATTCCAAGTTATAAATGGACTTTCCTTTCATAATTTAGATTGGCTTGGTGGAGCTGGGGTTGCTTTGTGCAACACTTGGGCAGGAAAAAGTCTTCAGCTGGTTTGTTTGCTTCCGACATTCTGTTTTTATTTATTTGCCTTTTGAAACTCTAAAATACACCTGAAAAATCAAGTGGCAGAGCTATACTTTAAAACACAAAGTATCCTGTGCCTTTGTGGGAAACAAGTGGGAAACAAGGCAAAAAGAGCCACTCTCTGTGACTCAGTGGAGAGTCATCCATCCGCCATCAGTGCAAGTCATAAATCTTCATCTGGAGGAATACAAAACCTGAGAGATGGCTGTGGCTGCAGCTTTGCTTTTCCAGATTTAGGGATGTTTTTAAGAGGCAATCAAACAATTCATCTAGTTAGTAAAACTTGTGACTCGTTTTCTCCCACTCACACACCCCAGAGCCAGCACAGGGTATAATAATATCCATTGTTTTGATTACAAGTAACGTGGGGGATGTAATACTTCCCTTTAACTGCGGCAGTCTGAGGCAGCATTTTAAAGAATGCTGAATCGAGTTACAGGACATTTCAGCTTCTGAGAAATGCAGTGCAAGGTCTCGATAAATGCGTATCTGCTCCCAACAGGCCTCTCAGTAAAGGTCAGTGGGCAGACCGAGGAGCTGTCTGAGGTTTCAAAATGCTGGTGTCCTTCAGGAAAGGTTATCTTTGGCCAGACCCCGACAGGTTGGACAGGACAGTGCAGCCCCTGGAGGCAGCACTGCCCCAGTTCATGGTGTAGCTGCGCTGTTTGGTTGGGTGAGCGCTGAAGGCATTCAGCCACAGGCTGGGATTTGTTTGCATGGAACAGGGACAGTGACCGATGTGAACCTGGTTTCTGCTCAGATCGGAGTCCAACTGACCTTGTTTCCTTCCTCATCCCTTCTCAGCTTGCATGACAGGTCCAAGTTGCTGCAGCAGCAGCTAAGCTGTGGAAGTTTTATTGAGCAAGTTTTATTTTTCTGCCGTCCTGTTCATCCCGCTTGGTGCTGCAGTTGCATAGCCCTGTGTGTTTCACTGCTGAAGGACATGCTCCCTGCAGTAAGCTGGGGGGTTACTATTATGGCCACTGTTAAATCATAAAGGAGAGATAAAGGCGTGTTTCAAAGTGACAAAGGGGCAGAAAGGCAGATGCACACAAACGGCTGAGTAGTTAACACATATTTCTGGATAAGTCTTATCTGAAGTCAGAATTTCATGTTTACATTTTGAACTCTTATAAATGCCTGCTGAACAGAAAGCAAAGTACAATAAAGCAGTACTTAATTTCAGGATGGTATTGACCAAGCTTTACCACAGTGTCTGGAAAATCCCACTGAGTGTGCCAAGAGCACCCTTAGCACAGTAACCTATTACAAATGATAACGAGAATTTAATCAATAACTGATATTCAGGCGGTTTTCAGCAGACATCACAAATCACCACTGATCTTTGCTCAAACATGTGACTACTCTGAATAAACACATGCAAGAAAGTGAGTCCAAGTGTGCTAGTAAATAGTGCCTCCAGAACAGTAGCAGGAGCAGTAGTTTATCTCCTGGTTGGTATCAAGATGGCTGGCAGCTCTCATTTTGGAGGTGTGCAAAGTGAAATCAGCAGACACTGATCCCAAAAGGAGGAGGCTCAAGTCCGTAATTAGCATTGTGTCCATCACAGGTTCCTCAATGATCTCAGTTAACTCCTATTCCTTTGGCACAAGTCCTTTGTGTTGTGGCTACAAACACACATCTTGTCAAGTAGAAGGTTTCTTCCCTGAGGTACATAGAGGGTACATTTAGGGTCCATCAGACCTGTTGATTTCCTTCACCCATGAAGGCTTATTTTCCTTGTGTGGTGTTGTTTCTATGACTGATGGCCCTTCCCATGGTGCTGTTCCAAGCTGAGATCACTGTGAACAGGTAACGTTCAATCTGTCTCCATTTTTGTCGTGATACACTGGAAAGGGCACCAGGCTGGGGTCAGAGAGGCACAGGGAGCTGCTGGAAGCAGCTTGGGGCTGTAACCACGAGCAAAAGCCCCAGCTCCTGCTACTGCTTGTGAAGAGGGGCTGTGGATTTGCAATGGTGAGTGGGGCAACCAGAGAGGAGTAGAGAGATGCTGTAGAGCTCCTTCTGCAGCATGTGAGTTTCTGAGCTCTGCCAGCAAGAAAATAACTGACGCCAAGTAAAAAAGTCAGTCTTACAAAAAACTAAAATGAACTTTAAATATAAGTGACTTTTTCTCCCCCCCAGTTTATGTATTTCCATAATGCTAAAGTGATTTCTTTGTTTCTTTATCTTGCACTAAAAAACCAGGCAAGGTGTTATGTAAAACACTTGTTGCACAAACTCCAGTGATTCACCATCTTGGTGAACATCACATTCCCAAGTACCAGCCTCCAAGACCAAAAAGCCTGGTAAGTTGAATAAAATAATTTACAGCAGTACCTTGCTACACCATTCAAAACATGTCTTGCATAACTGACTCTTTTGATGGCATCTTTACCTTGGAAAAGAAAACAGATGTATACATATATTCTGTTGGAAGTTGTAACATGTTGCTACTGGCTTTTCCAGAGAAGTTTGACAAAATGGAGGATGTGCTCTGTGATGATGGGGGAAAAAGGTACTGGTCAGAGGTGATCCTATTCCTACCAGAGGTGATCAAAGTAAGAGCAGTCAGAAAAGCAGGGGTGCAGACCTGTGCTTGCTTTTCCATCCCACCACTGCCCAAAAGAATCTGTCTCCTGCATTTTCTTTGAGCCACTCTGTTTGGAGCTGTAGATAATATTCTATTCCATCTTCTCCAGGTCATCTTTTCTTTCCCTGTATAGCAGAACTGTATAGGAGAACATAAAAACACCTTTCTCTTGTGCTGCACACTTTCCAGCTATGCAGATGACCCACCTTTTACTCATCTAAGGCATGGCTCTCATGGGACTGCCCTATCCTGAACCACAAATCCGTATGGAACAGGGTCAGCTCTCAGGCTGCTGGGAGAAAATCAGGGCTGCAGGGCTGCAGGATCAAGGCTGGTTTCCAAACCTTTATCTTTCAGCTAATACTTTTGGCCTTGAAAGGTCACTGGGAATGGCTCTGATATGGCCTCAAGGGCTGGGGAAGGAACTTCCCACCTGCTCTCCTGTAGGAGTGCAACCACTTCTCACAGCTATCTTGAATGAGCATTGCCCAGCCCTTAACACTGCACACTGACATAATTGGGCAAATCTTGCTCAATTCAGACACTAAGCATAACTCCTGGTGTGAGCGGGAGCACCCCATCAGCACCAAGGTCATTACTGAAGCTATTTAAACACTCCCCACTCCCTTCCCTCTTCCTCCTCTTCCCCCTGCCCACTTCTCCACACTCCAAACCAAACAATTCCCCCTTTCTGTGCTATATTAAGATAACATGCAGAAAATCCAATGCATTATCCTCAGGATTAAGTAGCATCAGGAGAGAGTATTCACACGTTGCTGCTGTGCTTATATCAGGGGCACGTTCATTCTCAGCAGGCACGGAATGTTCCCAGCGATTCCCTGTGCAGGGAAGGTGGGTAGCATACCAAAGCCATGCATTTAGAGGCTGTGGAACAGTTTAACTGCAGATATATTAAGGAATTTGCCTCAGGAATGTAAACAGATCCAGAAGGTTTAGTGTGCCAAGGCAATTAATTTTAAGAGTTCCCTTGCATGCACACACATGAGTACGCACACGTACCTGCTACACCCTTCTGCCTGTACCATACAGAAAAATACAACACAAGCAACATTTCGGAGGCACTAATAATAGTAAATGTTCTTGCCACAGAGATAGAAACTTCATACTTATTTGGGGTGAAATGGGAGGTCATTCACTGGTCACACAAGGAGTTGTCCATTCATGATACAACATTAAAGGATGACTTGGGCTTAGTTGCAGTGCATGGAGAGTGTACATAAAATACATCTTTGAGGAGGTGAATGTGGTTAAATAAATTTAGTGGAACAAAGAACAGCTTAACCTCAGGAAAGAAAAATCAAATTTAATCTTGTCAGGCATTTATTGGAACCTTGGGTCATCTTAATCCTTCAGTACAAATTGTTTACTCCCTGTGTTTTTGTGCAGCTCTCAGACACCCAAATGAAATGTTTTTACATGCCTTGGTCAGTCAATTCTAGCTTTAATCTCTGTCATATTCGCCTTTTAGGCATGGACTGCTTCAAGGATACACTCAAAACACTGCACCTAAAATTTTCCATGACCTTTGGCATAAAAGGATCAAGACATATAAAACAGGACATCAGCAGAGATGTTCAATAACCCTCAATCACCACGCAATTAATCAGTGTACTGATCAGCTTCTGCACCTGCACTTAGCTATCCAAGCAATCAGGGACCTATTCCTCATTTTCACTCATTTTTGAATCTATGTTGGCTGATAGCTCAGTCCCTGAGGGTCCTGTTCCATTTTTTGTGCCAGCAAGACCATCATCCTGGAAAGATCAAGACCCTCTCAAAATCAGTGTGGCCACTTCTTTTAAAAAGTGACTTTATCACTCTCTACAAGTCTCTGAAAGGAGGTTGTAGTGAGAGAGGGGTCAGTTTCTTCTCACAGGTAGCAAGTGACAGGATGAGAGGAAATGGCCTCAGGTTGTGCCAGGGGAGGTTTAGATTGGATATTAGAAAGAATTACTTCACCATGAGGATTGTAAAGCATTGGACCAGGCTGCTTAGGGAAGTGGTAGAGGGATTTAAAGGATATGTAGATGTGGCTCTTGGGGACATGGTTTAGTGATGGCTTGGCTGTTCCAAGTTAATGGCAACACTCAGTGGTCTTAGAGGTCTTTTCTGACCTAAATGATTCTATCTTTTCATTATCCTAAACACAAATTTTCGTCAATCTAAGTGTCAGGGATATGAGAGTTTTTAAAACATATTTAGATTAAGGAATTCAAGTTTCAGAATATCTTATCTGAGGCTTCTCTATTGAAATAAAAAGTCAAAATCTTTACAGTTCATGTCCACCTTTAATTTTAATTTGGCTATTTGGATTCTTGTCATGCTTAAAATTTACCATTTTTTTTCATTTGGCTTGGGGGATTTTTGGCCAGTGGACTTCAGAATTCAATGTTTAATATACTTTAAATGAAACTAATAAGATAATAAAACAAAATGTACTTAAGCAACTAATTCTGTTATAAAAAATTTTGCTAACAATTGTTTGGAGATTGTTCCTAAAACATCACACATCACAAATTACCAAACTTCCATTCTTTCTTGTTCAAATTTGTTCACCTCATTAAAAGTGTTAAGAAAATTCTTCTTTATAACTTCAGATAAGATACAGAATTTAGTCTGGTTGAGACTATAGGTCTTAGTCTGATTTTATCCAAGTAAAAGCTTACTATTTTTTCCTTTTTTTAACTTTTATGGAGTTTATAGATACTGTTGGGTGATTTTTTAATAGAGGCTGCATCTAACAAAACCCTCATCTGAAGCATCCATGCAAATACCATAGAGTGAGAGTGGGAGGAGAAGGGAATTCTGTGAACCCTGCAAAAAGGAAAGCCATAAAAATACTTCTGAAGGACTCTGAGCAGCCTAACTCTACTCAATATGGCGGTGGCAGGATATTTCCCTACCAGACCCTTGCAGGAGGAACTGCACCAATCCCTTGGCAGCCCCTCACAGACAGATCTCGTGTGACACTGGCCCTGCAGAGCTCAGGAGGACACCTGAGGTGGCACGTGGAGGAACGTGTCAGTGGGAGCTGATCCCGCACCTCCAGCACCTCCACGGCATCCAGATGGAGCCTCACCCTGCTCAGGACAGAACTCCCCTACAGTTTCCTGAGTGCTGGGCACTGCTGCACCTACAAGGGCAACTGAATCAGGCTGGGGTTTTTTGAGAGTGAAGTTAAGCTTTATGGAGGACACAAAAGATCCGCACACCTCCCTGATGCACGAAGGGAAAACAATCCAACTGCTGGCAGCCTCATTCAAAACCCTCAGATTGTTTTTTCTTGGCAGTAGCAATACAGGCACAAACAAATATTAGTGTAATCGCTGGGGCTTTTCTTTATTTTTCGTGTTTTAGTAAAGAGATGCTTTGTTGTTTTACAAGGTGCTTGGAACTGACTAATTGAATCCTGATTTTTAATTAATTCTGAGGTCATGCTGAGCAGTCCCAGCCACAGCCCTATGATCTGGCTTTCCCAGTAGTGACAAAAATGCTGAAGGATGTCTCCCTTTGGCTGGCACATTCTTCCCCATGGACATGCAGAGTGGGACCTGGTGGGCTCCACTCTGTTCTCACCATGTGGGATGCTTGGACTTTTTAAGCAAGAGCAGGGAAAGGCTTTCCACAAACCTCTAATAAGCTCTTATAAGCGAGGTGTGAGGTCTCACTATGATATCTGCTCTCATAAAAGGGACTCAGATTATCCCTTCTTGTTGTTCACAGATGCTGTTTCAAGGCTGGGATTACCTAATTTTGTCCATCTAAATGTGTGGTATCTGATGCAAACTGATCTTGTACTCTCTCTCCATAACCAGTGCAGAAATAAACACATGGGAGGACAATCCACTCCCTCTTAGACACTTCCTTTGGGGATAGGAGGGATGATCTTGCATAGATGCTTCTGCATTGCCTGCAAATGACTACTGTGCCTTTTAGTAGAGAAGAATTCCACTTTTAAATCACACTGGGAACATAAAAAGAGACAATGTCCAGCTTCTCTGGCTTTTCCCAACTCTGCACTGAAACTCAGCTGTCTCAGCAGTAAATGGGAAAAACATCTGACTCTGTGTCAATTGTCAACATCACAACTCCCCCACTGCCTCTGCCCTGCTAAGCCTTTACAGGGAGTTTTGCTGTGTCTATTTATGGCTGTTTTTCATTGAATAGACTCACCTGACCGGATGCCTGTCACATCACTCTTGATACTGTTTTACAGGGAGGGTTTGTAGTAACCTACAGTAAAAGCCTATCTTCAGGATTGTGCAGCCAAAATTTAGTGTGGCTACTGGTATTTTTTAAAGATTAAAGGTCCTTTACATTTATTGGTGATAAGCACGAGGGGAAAGAAAAGTCTGAGAGTCAAGAGAAGCATCAAAATCATTTTGTTGAATCTGAAGACATGTAGAAGTTCTGGCACTTTGAAATTTTCATATATATAACTTTTAAATGCTGTCCCATTTAAACTTCTGCTCAGAAGCAGCTCGGTGTCATTTGAAACCCAAATCCCATCTGGACCCACACCGTGGGCAGCTTCTTGTTTTTCTCAGTGGTGGGGTTTGGCTGCACAGCAGACATCCATAGATCAGTTTCACTGAGATCTGACTGACTAGTGTCCTTGATGTCCCCACAGCTCATCCTCTTACTTTCTTTACTCTGTTTTCCTAAAAAAAACCCCAAACAAATCAAACCACCCCCAGCACAAAAAAAAAAAAAAAAAAAAAAAAAAAAAAAAAAAAAAAAAAAAAAAGAAGAAAAAGAGCATGAGTCATTACCTTGAAGATTCTCTCTCCTTTGGCTTCCTTTGACTGGATGCCAGCCTGAAATTAATCATTTCCAGGCTGCCTTTGCTCTTTAATCAGAAGCCCACTGATTACTGTGATCCAGTCTTTGTCCCTGTTTTCTTCAGAGAGGATTTTAATTAGTAGTCTACAGTATATTCCCTTGTACAAGTGCTCCAATTATGCTTAATCACTACCACTGTACATACACTAATTAATTAATGTTAAACCAGAAAGAGCTTGGCATTGTGATTCATGGGTTTGGTAATCTTTGGTCCATTGTTTGGCTGCTTTATCTTCTACAGTCTGTGGAGCAAATCCTTTGGGAAACTGGTTCAGTGTGTCAGGACTCTCAGATTCTGTTCCAGTGTTACCAATATGTAGTTTAATATCCAAGATCTCCATTTACCAGCACCCCAAGTCTGTTGTGAAGGTCCAGTGGCTGCTGAAAGCAGAAGAGGTCACAGGGTAGAAGGTGATGTGGTGTGATGGGGTTGAGCTGCTGAACAGCTGGAGGAGAGGTGAGTTTTGCCAGACAATGTCATCAGTTCACCAAGGAGAAAATCAGGGACATCACAGGCTGTGCAAGGACCCATCCTGCTGAGAAACAAAGCTTTGCCTTGCCAGGGCACAGCAAGCCACAGCAAACACCCCCAAACACGGGCCAGTGACACCACCCCCTCAGCTCTGATAAAGGCCCCTTCTTTCACTGCAAGTGCTGCTCCTGTACTTGAAATGAACCTGTCACTTGACAGGGGGCAAAGAAATGGACTTTGAATATCTATGCCTGCTTGAAAAGCCTCCACATCCTGTGCAAGACACAGTTTTTGCTTAAAAAATGAATTTCTTTCTGTCAGCAAACTAATCAGTGCATGGAAACTCATGATGTAAAAGATGAAGTTTTTCAGCAATATGTCCAAAACTTTTTGTTATCCTGTTTTGATAAATGGGTATCAGAAGACAATTTTGTAGTCTGAATGAGGAAAAAGTTTCCAAAGCCCTCAAAGTTCACTTTCTCCCTGAAATCTGATATGATGCAACTCTACCTCATCATGAACACTCAGCATGGAGCAGGAAGGTAAACCAAATAATGGGCTTTAGACACTTCCCAAAGAAAAATATCATGTGCAGTAGGATTTTCTCTTCTTTCATTAAACAGAAAATTTAAATCACATTTTGCCAGCAAAAATAATTTCAAACCTGAAGGGAGGACTAAGATAAAAATAAGCAGCTCAGATTCCTTGTGGCCTGGCTAAAACAATATTCTGTCCTTAATCTTCACTATAGACAGTATGAGGAACAAAATCCAAAAGAAATAGAATTATATATTGATCTTTCATGCAACAAATAGAGTTGAGTGAGCACTTCCAAACTTTTTCTTCTGTACAGGTTTTGGTCTTCTGGACAGTGCTGGGCTGCTGTGGTCCTTTCCCCAGCTATGTTCTGAAAATTGAGTTAATTCAAACATTTATATCTTAAAAGAAAAAACATTAAAGCAAAGAGCTCATCATGGCCCGTTGACACATCATTTAGTGGCTGCTTGAGCCTTGCAATTTCTGCTTCTGGAAGAAGAGATTGCCTGGAGATGACTACTGCTTGGGGCTATTCTTGTTTATTTTAATGGAGACACAAATATCTGATCCTCCAAACAGGAGCAAATAACAGTGCAATCCCTTGCTGAGGCACTCCCTCACCCAGCAACCTCTGTGCAGGAGGAAGTCCATATCTGCGACCCCCTGAGCATCACCTCAGCCTGGGGGTGATCCTGGATCCACAGCCCACAGCAAAACGCCACAGGAAACTCAGCACCAATTTATAGGCAGTTCAATGTGTTAGCTGAGAGCTACACCCAGCCTCCAAACCCCTCACTTTTGGCAAGTGAAGGGTTGAAGTGCACGATCAAACATCTAAGCTGGGATCAGACCACTCAAAGCTTGCATCCAAGCACAGCAGGAAGCATCACCACACTCCCTACACTTCCAGCTTAGGGCAGATCTGAAATACAAAGATTTACTGACATCACTGCATTGATCAGGGGTGGGAAAGAATCATAATGGGAACTAAAGTAGCAATATCACAAAACCCTCCACAGAGAGGCAAGATTTACACAGAAAAGGAGCCTATTTATACATATTTTTACAGCTGATGCAATCTGAAAGGAAATTTGATCAAATGTTTTTGTCAACATGAGCTGAGTCATCACTGGCTAAATGAACTGAGTCCATGTGTATTGCCTAGTCCTTCTGCCTTTCTCTTGGAATTACCAGGGATCTCAAAAGCATGAGCCTTAGAGTTGCAGCTGTATATCTTCATAGTCTCATGTGGCTTTTTAGGTGGAAAGTGGTTATTATTTGGTGCAATTGTGCTGTAAGGAAATATTATTATTGTACTCCTCTAGTTCAGTGCTTGAAAGAATATCCATCAGACAATAAATCTGCCATTGATACTTGTATTTTTCCCCATGGTCTGAAACCTCCTTCCCTTGTCTGAAACCTGAGGTCAACATTTGTGTTCTTTGTACTGTTATTAGTTCTGCATAGACAACGCCTTTTGTACTCATGCCCCCTTGAAGCACTGAAGGTTGTAGGAAGGTGGGTAATTGTTCAAGAACTGTACAGACTCAACCTGCCAGCAGCAGCCAGCCCTGTCCACTCAGGTCCAGTTTAGGGACTGATGGGATCCACCACCTTCATTGCATCCATCATGTAAGTCCATGTAGCTGGACAAGCCTGAACAGCTCTGTTAATTGAGTCACATTGCACTTTATACTTTTCTTCACTCAAATGAGTTTTGCTAACTCAAACCCTGATATCCTGCTTTCAGCAGCACTGCTGTAATCATCTGTGAAAGAGCTTAAGAGGACTGCCAAGTCCAATGTTCAGATATCCTCAGGCTGATCATAAATGCACTGTTGTAGGACAGATACAACATAATCCTGACAAGCAGATCTGCCCCCCAAATTTATCTGTATTTTCTATTCTATTTGGTTTAATAATGCTATGAAAATTGCTCTCTGGGATCCTAGAATTGAAAATGAAGTATTTTGCTATTTAGGAAGACAAAACCACTGAAATTTTTTAATCAAAGACATATGAAGAGGGAGGTGAAAAAAGGAAGGTTTTATGGAACCTTTCAACTGGAAAAAATGGAATTAGCTTTACTAATAATAATAACTAGACACACATGTGATCCTTTTTCAGGAACTACTGCTGAGGGAAGAATGGAATAAGACAGCAGGAGCGCAACCAGAGCTCCCCTCCCTCAGTGGGCAGATTTCTCTGTGGTGGCAGGTTTGAAATGCCCCAACAGGGCTTGCCATCACTCAGAGCACCGGTTGCCTCCTCCTAAGCACACAGACAATCAAAGAATTGCCTCTCTTAGTGACAGTTTGGCAAGACTTGCTTGGTGAAGAACAAGAGAGGCTGAATAGTCCTGTTTGCTCACAACCTATTCAGCAGCCTCCTGCCAGCCCTGCTTGGGCTATTCATCGAGGGAGGGGATTCTGCCCCTCTGCTCTGCTCTACTCTGCTGAGACCCCACCTGCAGTGCTGCACCCAGCACTGGGGTCTCCAGCACAGGGAGAACACTGCCTTGTTGAAGTGAGCCCAGAGGAGGGAATCAGGATGGTTATAGGGAGGGAGCACCTCTCCTATATAGAGAGGCTGGGAGAATTTGGGTTGTTTAGCCTGGAAAAAGAGAAGGCTTTGGGGGTGACCTAATTGTGGCCTTGCAGTAGCTGAATGGAGTCTACAAGAAAGGTGGAGAGGGACTTTTTACAATGGTCTGGAGTGACAAATCGAAGGGAAATGGCTTCAAACTGGAAGAGAGTAGGTTTAGATTAGATGTTAGGAAGAAATTCTTTATTGTGAGGGTGGTGAGACACTGGCACAGGTTGCCCAGAGAAGCTGTGGCTGACCCATCCCTGGATTTGTTCAAGGCCAGGTTGGATGAGACTTTGAGAACCAGGTCTAGTGGAAGGTGTTCCTGCCCATGGCAGGGGTTGGAACTGGATGATCCTTAAGATCCCATCCAACCCAAACCGTTCTATGATTCTCTGTTGGAGTATGGAACATTGAAAGGGAGAAGCCCATAATCTTGGCCCAGGATGTGAGGTTTGATCATTTTGACAGAGGATGGGAAAGATTTGAGGACCACCAACATACAAGTAAGTGTTTTCATGGCACAAAACATCTGCAGACTGAACTCCATGTGCACAGTCCTACTTTTACAATGTGTATTTTGCAGGGACAAAGGCATTTTCTAACAGAACACGGCTGCCTTCTGGACTGAGAGTTACTGTGGTTCTTGAGGAGCCTTTGGCAGGATCTTTTTCTCCTCTTGTGGAGAAATTGTGGTAAAAATATGCATTAGTAAGGGCGGCCTAGAGGCATGTTGCCTACAAATGGAAGCACTTTTTCCAGGCTTAGCAGGATCTGTTTTTCTGCTGTGTACATGCATTTATATACACTTAGGAAATGTGATCACAATATACGTTCAAGATAAGAAACAAAGCCAGTGATATCCAAATGATTAACTCTGACTGGTTAATAAGTGCCTACAATGGCAAACATCAAAGTCCAATGGAAAGGACTGTTATATTTGAAAAATATTGAAGCTATCGTTATGTACAGGATGAGAACAATAAGGTGCTGAAAACAACCGTCACACGTTCTGCTTCGGCTTCCCAAGCAAAATCAGGCAGCTCATGTGCTGGGTGAACAGACCCAGGAAATACCCAGGTATTTCCATCAAACTGCATGGGAAACAGTGATGGGTCAAGCTGGGACCACTTCTGCTTTTTAACACTGACATTTTGGCTCTAAAGCCTTCTTTCCAATAACTGGGAATGCTGCTAAATTTTAGGGCACTTTGCTGCAATTTTCTGTGTTGTTCCATGCTTTAAATGAGTCTGAACCTCGAGGTTTGAATCTTACGATTTTTTTGTTTGCTTTTCTTGTGGGTTTAGGTTTGCTTTGTGTTTCTTGTAGAAGTATTCAGACAAAATTATACTCAAAGATCTGAAGGAAGGAAGGAAGGAAGGAAGGAAGGAAGGAAGGAAGGAAGGAAGGAAGGAAGGAAGGAAGGGACCATTAATAGAACAGGGATGGATAAAACTGTCACCCACAGAAAGAAAGAGATCATAAAAAAACCCAAAAATAAGAAAAGTGACTACAGTGTAGCAAAGGACTTGATGCAAGAAGAGGCTGAGAATAAACATGGAATGCAGTAAGGCAGAGCAAGAGTAGGTTCTCCATCCTCCAGCTCTGCCAAAGAAACACGGAAGATGAAGTTCATGAAGAATTGAAATGACCTGTCCTATTTTTTTTTAAATCAATATCCAGTTGCAACATTCCCTTAAGCAAAGATTGCATTAACATTAGGAAATAAAACTAACTAACCTACTTAAATTGGGAGGCAAAAGAATGTGTGTCCAGGGCCTACAGCAAAAAGAACATGGGAATAATAAAACCTCTGTTGTCTGCTCCAGCATGAAGGTGTAAGATGATCTTGAGAAAATCATCTGCAAAAAACCCCCATAATCAGAAAATGTCAGTATCTCACAGGAGGACTGTGACATGGTAGAGATCCCAGTTTTCAGTTACTACCACTTTAATTTCCATAGGATAGCTTAAACAATCCTTTTTGCTCTATACATTTTTTTTCCCAAGGGTGCTTTGAATGCTGCCTGACCCTACAGCCTTCACATCATCTCAGCTGTATGATGCTGATTTCTGTCAGAGGATGGCTTTGGTAAGGGCTGCGGTCTCCTGGTATCTCTGGAGATCTAAAAAGCTGAGGTGGACTCACAGAAACCCTCACAGGATACCTTTATTATAGCCCTGATCACCCACCCCTGACCCCAAAACCCTGGCCAGCATGTACAAACTGCTGCTTATTCTGCAGGAATGAAGGCTGCTGCAGCACAGAGAACTGCAACAACGCTGGAGCCTTTTGTTGGACCTGTGGGGCTTCTGACAGTGACCATGGGCTCAAGGGACTTCACCAGCCCCCTTTTCCCTGGCCGTAAGGGGGTCTAGCAAGCAGCCCTACTACCCAAGCCAGAGGCACAAAGAGGCAAATCAATCTATCTGGACCTTCTACAGGTGTCCTTTGGCCTTTCCATCTGCCCAGCAAACCCTGTTCCTCCAGACACCACTCCAGCTTGGCTAGGTTGCAGGTGCTTCATGCTGGGAATGCAAACCCCTCCTTCATGAGGTGTGCTGGGTTACATGTGGGGACATCCCGAGCCAGATGCCTGCATCCAGACATGGCCTTAAGATACCAGTGGTGCAAAGGAACCTTTCAGGTGCCCTCTGCACAGGATTTTGCCTTTCCTTCCTCAAATGCCTTCTTTAGGGGTGGCTGCCTGTCCCTTCCCGCTCCCATTACAGCAGGGCCCAACCCTTCCTTCAAAAGGCATTGCTGGTGATGAGATTTCCAGCTGAAAGTGGGATTCAGTTCCTTTGTTTAGGAACAGAAATGAAACATGCTTCATTGCACCTCATGAATTCTTCCAACATAAGCATCTTCAGTTACATGTTTCTGTTAGCTGGACATGTATGTTACCAGGGCAAGGGAGAGGAATTTCCACCAAAGTGAAAGTGTAGTGCTCCCTTTTATCTGGATCTCATTGTTAAACAAATGAGCTGCCTTTAAAAGCATTGCAACATTTATTGGTGCCTCCAAAAGAGGTTATTTTCACCCTGTCGCAGTTCGCACTTTAAGTAGCAACATTCTTTTTACAGGCTCTGTTAATTTAGGGAAATAGTCTTAATTCAGTTAGTAAAATTGTTTTGTGTGTATGTGGGCGTGTGAAAATAATACAGTATCTTATTTCAAACCTCTTGGGGTTTCAGCAATTATGCCTTTGACAGAAAATCTCAAAAGTCAACAGCCGTATAATGGCTAACTCCTGGGAACCAGGGTAAGGGGAAATTAAACATCCATCTTTAATGGTGTAAAAATATGTGTGTAGATAACTGCCATTGTGTGCATAATTCGCTCCTGCTGAAATGCAGGTTGCAAAAGGCTCACCTCACCCAGACAAGGTTAAGCCAGATCCCACCGCTCCTCCTTGCCTGTGTCAGCCTGCAGGGGAACGCTGCACGTGGGGAGGAGAGGGGGCTGTGCCCAGGCAGACATTTCCAGGTGCAAAGCAGCACGTCCCAGGTGAGGAAAGCCTCACCCACTTCTGAATATGCTTTTCCTCTTGGCTGTTCCCTAATCATCCCACCTTTCTTCAGCTCCTGGTCCTTTTTTTTATTTTGCTCCTGATCAAGGATATGCAAAAGCTGCTCTGAGTCACAGCTGCTGCAGTAGGAGTTTCATCTCATCAGCAGGAGCAGCACTGGGTGAGTGTGTGCATTTCTGCTTTATGTGATTGTCTGCACGTCCCTTGGCAGGCACCAAGTATGTCTCCCAAACCACAGCTCACGTCTAATCACTTCCACTCCAGACTCTTGAGGCTGAGTTAGGGACAATATAATAACCAGTTTCTTGCAGGCAACTGGGCAGTGGTCCAGCCAAAAAAGTTTAGTGATTCTGCTGGCTGACCTCTAATTCATCTGAAGTTCAGGTCCACAAATAACCTACAGTCTCTTGGAAGTGGTAAGACTCTGAGAGACCTGATCTTCTTGGGATTTCCTGCACTTGGCTTTGTAGGAGATCCTGCTCCAAAATTTGGAGGGAGTTAGGGTTTGTTAGGTGTTGGGAAAGGGGATCTGCACACTTCTGGAGATTGAGGGCTTGTGTTTGTAAACCAGACCACCATCATTTGAAATTCATGATTCATTGGCAACAGAGAGCTTTGCATTCAGGCTGGCAGAGATTTAAAATTCTTCTAGTACTGAAATGCTCTAAAATGTTCACACAGAGTCCAGTATAATAGGATCTGGTCCCAATTAAGGCCAATTTTAGTGCACATGGTATATAGCATGGGAAAATGACAGCAAACGAGACCTTTACACGAGAGCCACTAAAGTGAAACAGCAGCATGTGGACAACAGAGACATTGAGACAAACACTTGTGCCGCAGCCCTGTCCTTAAACTTGTGCTTCCTTCCTTCCTTCCTTCCTTCCTTCCTTCCTTCCTTCCTTCCTTCCTTCCTCTCCTCCTTTCCTCCCTCCTCCCTTCCTCTCCTCCTTTCCTCCCTTCTTTCTCCATTCTCCATTTTCTGGTTTCTGAAGGTTTCAGGTCCAGCAGAAGGCAAAGGCAGACCTTTGTCCAAATTTGATACATTGCCTCCAGAAAGATTTTATTTGAGAAGATAAGGCAGGGGTGGGACCAGCGATGCACTTTCCCATTTCCAATCTCTTGTTCACTGCAGGGCACCTGAAGCAGGGGGGTGGGTCAGGTATGACAGGGTGTGTGTCATGACATGATTTGTGACTTTTAGAGACACCCATCACTGAGTGTTTCTAAGAAGAGGGTGTGAGGCATGAGAGACTCTTCAGACAATTCAGCAATTTTTTACAGTGTATGCAATGAATCTTCCTCATATTATTCACTATGTCAAGTGTTACTCTGTTGCACGCTATAGTGTGCTCTAGAGTGCACTTCTCTACTAGCCTTTAAAAATAAACTCATTAATTCTTTGTGAGTCCTTAGAGCAATATCTTATCACTTAAATAACAAATTTAGTCATTTTACAATCTTTCTGTCCAAATGTGGCTTAGTATTAAGGGGTTTTCTTTTTGGTTTTTGGCTTGTTTAACTATTTTCTTGGTTTCCTCATTTAAAAATTATTGCTTGCTTAGCAAGATACTTTGTGACTTTTGTCTGAACCAGGAGGAACAGTCAGACCCTAATTGGGCTCTGTCAGTAGTGAACGGATGGAGGAGGAAGGATTGGGAGAGGAGAGTATTCTTCCTTTTACTTGAGCCACATACTGCAACAGTGTGCAATAGCTGTTTACAGGCAGCACTGGCCAGTTTGCGGGCACATATGACTCATATGAGTCAGAGCAGACTCCATTGACAGCTGTTAACCAGTGCTTTACTGTGGCAGAGGCAAGGAGGTACAGCAATTGGAAAGTCCTCTTGGGATAAACCTGAGGGCAAGAAGAAGTATGATAAAACTCAGTGAGAGCCATCCATAACTCAACAAGTAGCCCAATACACAACACAAGGGCTTGGGCTGGAGCGACAGCAGGCTGGAAGGGGCACTTGCTCCAGCTTCGTCTCTTAAATGGAGGCAAAGAGACCCTTATGTAAGTAGTGGGTTTGGTGTTGATACCCAGACAGGGATGGTGCAGGTGCAGTCTGGCAGTGTAGGAGGGCGGTGGGCTAGCAGAGAAATCAACTAATTCACTAGTCATCCCTATCAAAAGAAGATGAAATAAGTCCAAAGACTCAGAAAAAGACACTTGAAAACTAGTTTTCCTCATCTGTTTTTGGCTCCTTGCTCCTTGTAGGGGATGGCTATCTGTGGAAGTAATTTTGTTTTAAGAATTGCTGGATATAACAGTCATGGAGGTTTCTTTTATAAGATTTTTTAAAACATTCCTTAATGACAGAAGTTGGAATGAAGAGAGTGAAAGAGAACGTAGTCTGGGTTACAAACAGATTTTAATAGAAGAAAGACCGTGAGCACACAGAGATGTGGGTTTGTGCAGGTATCTTTCTCAAGCACCCCACCATGGGCAGCCCTGGTTTGCTGTTCTGGCACAGATGTCTGTTGTTGAACAGATGTTGTCTTGTAAGCTCCCCTAAGCAGCTCCATTTTCCAATCAGAATTGTAACTGGAATTATGTACAGAAGATAATTGCAGCATTTATAAAAGGGGAGCCCAAAAAACTGGCCTTGCAGCTCAGCGAATTGAGGTCACCCATCAAGCTGCTGCCCTCCCCTCCTGCTTGTTTCAAAAAGACAGATGATTTTATTAGAGTCAGCTGCTGAATAGAGACTGTTGGCATTACAGCCCAGGAAAGACAGCTAGGATACTCTTGTCACTAACTTATTTCTTGGCCAGAGAACAAACCAATGCTTGCTGTATCGTCAAACAGGTAACGGTCTCTTGTGTAATTAGATCAAATTATTATAACAGTGATTATAATAATTTATAGTTATTCGTCCCTTAAACCAGCTCATTCATCATGTTTTTCACTGTCTGCTCTGTGACTGTCTTGTTGAGATCATGAGCATTTTGGGCAGGGACTGTCTGTGTCAGATGCAGGGCTGGTTGCCCTCCTCACGCCTAATGAGCAAAGTTTTGGTAATTATATTGTATCGCTGAAATCAGCTGAGAGTAACAGGAGGAAAAAATGTAGCATCTGGATCAGTAAATAATAACTGCAAGGAATCACAATATTATTTTTATTGTGAAGAATCACAATATTATTTTCCCTGCCCTTGCTTCCAAGACCTGTGGAAACATGTAAATTCACCAGGACTGGATTGTCTGTGCTGTTGGGCTAACGAGACATTGGTAATTAGTTTAGGCCTCAGCTTGTTAGAGGAAATACTCTGCTATTCAACAGGTGTAAATCAGTACAAAATAGCTGTTGAAAATCTGGCCCATATATTAAAGAGAGCTATATGTGAAGCCAAGGAAGGATCATTGGATATAGCACTGCCTGAATAAAAAAATAAAATAAAATAAAATGTGGTTTGGATTAAATCTTCAGTCTGCAATGCTAATATAATTATAATGTCAGAAAAAAAGAAAGCATCAACCATGTTAAATAAACATCTCTGTGGCTGAAAGAACTGAACTTTTAAAATAGACAACATATATCTGTGAGCCAAGCAAAAAGTCCTTAGGAGGCTCTCCAGAGTATTTTTCTTCAAACAATTTAAAAGTTTCTCCATAGCTCCCTTTTTCTTCCATGTTCTAATCACAGTGAGATGATTTTCTAATACCAATATCAAAGCATGGCAGATAGGTGAAATATTCCACTGTAGACAAGCATGTGGTTTGCCTAAGGTCCATTGTGTCTGTAAGAGCTTCAGCTTGGTACATAGACTTGATTGCAAAATGTCTGTCAATGCAGAAATGGGTACATAAAATCAGATGTTAAGATCTAAATGGGGCAGTGTAGACCCTTGGATAATGGGCTATGAAACTTAAATGTGCAAGTGGACACTTTGCTTCTGCCTCAGCTATTCAAAGACCCTGTGTGGCAGAAGTGATCTCCACTGGAAGTTCACTGCAATGACCAGCTCAGATTCTGCCAATGCAGGGTGACAGCAGTGCTTCTCATTCAAGAAAGATATTTTGTTTTTGCGCTCTGCACAGTGCAAAGCACACATGGATATATTTATGTGTACTAAATTACATGCCCAGATAATATACACACATGCACACCCAGAGTAGACATGTCTATACTTACAACTGAAAGGAACAAATATGAATATTTTGAAAAATGATGTCTTCATTGTCTTCATAAGTTTTCAATTTCTCTCAACTATAAGTTCAAAATAAATAATTTTCACACTTTTGACCTTAATAAGCCGTCAGACCAATGGGATTAAACCAGATGATTTTTCTTGCCCACTTAATACAAGCTCTTAAAGGACAATGATGGTTAAAGGATAAGTGGTATTCCAAAATAATGGAAGCCACTGGGATGGTGGATGAGTTGTGAAAAGCCAACACTCCCAGCAGAAGCGTGTGGGCTGGCAGGTGAACAAAGGTCTGTCATGCAGGTCTCTTCAGCTTTTTGTGTGTCCATGGAGTGTTTGGATTGATGCTATGACAGTCCCATTGTGAAACAGGTAAAAGGGACAAACATTCTGAAAATCCTTGTGAAATCCTCTAGGATCTACCAGTCACATGAGGGATGTTGTTCTCCTAGATTCAGAGTGAGCTGGGAGCTGGAATTTCACCCATGCCTGTTGCTGTCATTATGGACAGCAAGTGGTTAAAGCAGTCAAAAATACGAAGTAACAGAAATCACAACAAAAACAGTCATAAAAGAAGGCGGTGTTTGTGATATGCAGCAATTTTAGAACCACCGGGTATTTCAGTTTTATGTTGATCCCAGCAGTTTCAGAGCTGTAAGGTTTCCCCTTGGTCAGCAGAGTAGCTGGCTCCCAGCTTGAAAGAGGAGCCAAAGCAAGAACCAGCCCCCTGTGCCCCTGTGTGGGTGCTGGGGCAGGCTGGCTGCCCTTGGCAGGGCTGGTTTCCTTCCCCTGCAGTGTCCTGGGAAACAAACCGACTTTAGGGAATGGAGAAGGGAGGTCAGACCTCCTGCTTGAAACAAAAGAAACCATCCCTGCCTGTGCACATGGTTTAACTAAGCCATCTTCTAGAGCTGATAGCCAACTTCCATCCCCTGCATCAGTGAGGCTGCTGAGGTGGCCATCATTGAACCCCCACCCTGTGCTCCATTGCAATTCCCTCCCATGGAGGGCACTTTAGAAACATAAGGTCTTGTGTGCAAACCCCTTGAGGTGCTCCTGGCTCTGCAAGCTGGCTCTAAGATGAGGGGCTCAACAGCACGTTACAAGCAAGATAAAGAGGAATCAGTCCCAGGCTGGCCATCCATGGGCAAGAGAAAACACTGGTCTCATCTGACAGCTTAAAATATGTCAAAGCTTCCTTTTGTCAGCCTAAAGAGGCCTGGAAATTATAGTCTGATGGTCAGGAGATTTGTTGCCCTCCACAAGAAGTCACAATAAAAGCAGCCTCCTTGCCAGAACAGCCAAGGAGCTTGAGAAAGGCAGAGGAAGCACTTATATATTTTCTTTCTGGATTTTGACTGCCAGATCTCTCAGGAGAGGTTGGATGCTTCACAAAAATGCCTGATGGGAAGAAACTCCCTAGGAAGGGATTGTTCTGTTTTGTTTTGAACTTAAAGGCCTCCAGTTGACTTGGGACACTGCCATGAGCCACGTAAGGAAAGCTTGAAGCCTTCGTACTCAGGGTGGGGTAAAATCCTACTGTGGGTGTACAAAAAGCCTTCAGAGGCACGGCTTTCCCTGGGACACAACCTTCTTGCCAGAATATATTTTGTGGCTGAATATAAACTGTGTGGTTTGGTGCTTTTAATGACAACATTCTACTGAGGTTTCTCTTTTCCCTCCCATCCCCCTGTGACTTTTTCTCCAGGTTTTCCCTGGAAATAATTTTTTATGGGTCTTGCGTGCTTGCTATCACTTTTTCCCCCAATGACTTTTTAAAAGAAAAATGCATAAACAATCCAAGAAGCAAATGGAAAACTAGTTTGTCTGCTCAGGGATAGGAAACTTCCTTACTGGCTGGAGCATCTTTCTCTCTGTTGCTCCCTGAAGCTTTCATTTTAGGCAGTACATCCTCAGGAGGAGGGCAGAGACTGTTTTACTCCCATTCTTTGTTATCCTTGGTTCCAGTTTTAACACCTCCTCCCATGATCCAGCCCTCTCCACCAGGGACAGTAGAGTCCCCTTGTCATGGAAATTCTGGGCTCCTAAGTATCAAAGTTTTTTAGTGGTTATATTGTGGATATCTTGTTGTGTTTAACACACAATTTCTAAGTTCTCTTTTTGGGAGCTAAGTGCTATTTTTGAATATAGCTGATAGACTGTTCTTGCCTCAGTTTCTTTAAGTGTATAATGGAGATTATAATATTTTCTGGCCTTGCAAGTTTATTATGATTATGGATATGTTTAAGACACTCAGTTTAAAATGAAGTAAAAGGGATTTTCTACATGTCTGTAATAAATAACCAGAACCCTGGGGTTTTTTGTGGTTTACAAAAAGACACTTTCAATCAAAACCCTACACCCTGACCAGCATCTGTATGAGCCTGCAGATGCATTTTGTAGGAAGTGCAGTAAAAACAAACAGATACACTTTTATGACTGCTAAAACTTTGGTCTAACTACCAGTTTCTTTAAAGACATCTTCATTAAAGATCAAATCTGTGACAATGTGAGAAATTGCAATATGCTATGATGAAAATTTTCCCTCTCTACAGAGGGAATACCATTAACTCAGAAATACAAAATAAACACAACTCTATTGTTGTCTGTTTGTAACTCTCACAACTTCCAAAGCCATAGCATGAACTGCCCTTAAATTTGACTAGCACTTCAAAATGCAAACACAGAGACAGGCAGAGAAGTGTAGGCAGAGCCTCCCTTTCTTTTGCTTCGTGAGGTGACAATGGGAAACAGCCTGCAAGATGCACCACAGCAATTCAGCTTCAGCTTAGGGCTGGGAGCTTGACCTCTCCAGGTCACAGTGTACAAACTGTGCCCATATCCTATTTAATTGATGTTCTGCTTACCACTCTCTTAAGCACCAGATTTGGAAAGTCTCCAGCTGGTGTGGATGAAAGAATGGCATCTATTTGCCCCTATTCATTCCTCCACTGCTCTGTAGAAGAATGTAGGATTTGCATCTCTTGGGATTTTAATCATTACTCTTCAAAATGAGTACAGAGCATTTATGATTTTCTTTCTGCCTGTTAGGACTGAACTGTGAACGGAGCAAAGTGGTGGTGAACTGCTCTGCTTGTGGCCCTGGAGTCAGAAACTAAGTTGTTTCTCATTCAGCACCACTAATCCATTGCAAACATGCCAGTGACATATTTTTAAATAAGATGTCAATTAAAGGATTTGCTTTGCTTCATGTTAGGCACATCCTCCTTTTAAATTATAAATGTCTTCCCTCCCCCATTCCATCCCCAGTGTGCCCAAGAGGGATTAGTATTATATTCTTGAACTACAGAAAAAAATGGGTCCAGTGAGCCAAAATAGTTGTCATTATCAGTGTTTTAGTTTTAGATAAGAAACACTGTGCTTGTAAGCAGCACATGTAAAGAAATTTATTGACCAGACATGATGCACATACAGAACCAGTCTGCTCGTGGACAGCCTGTGAATGGAAGGAAAAGCTAACTTTTTTTAATATATTAGTGTGCAGATGTTATCTCTACAGATAGACAAACTGAAATTCATAAGGACTGCATTGCTTGCCAAGAAAAGAGAGAAAAAGGCAACAGCAGGTCTAGGGAAAGACTTTGGATCTGCTGTCTCCAAATCATCAGCTCTACCAAGCAACAGTACCTCCCTTTAATTAATAATTCTTTTTTAAGTGTTTGGAAACAGCTGAACAACAAGCACATTACAATTATAGATGTCTTGTTGGCATCTTTTTGGCCATGAAGGATGTGATTTAATATTCCTTCTTTTTGGTATTGAGAAAGCCTGTATATGGCAAAGAGCAGCTGTGCCTGGCCTTCATGAGTGATTAAAGGTGAACAATTGATTTACTATTTTTGCTACAGATCTTGTTGGCAACTGTACAAAATGTGAATTGCCTAATTGTTTTTCTCTCAGTAAATGTAGTGTTTTTAGCATGACAAATATTTTTACTCAAATATTTATCTCTCTGATGACCTCTTCTTTAGTCTTGGCTCTGTTGTTCTAAACCATCATCTCTCTTTTCAACCTTATCTTTCACAGGGAAAATTTCAGACCTTCTTTTCACCCATAAGACATAAAGTGGGAGGGTGGGGAGGAAAACCCCTTGATTGTTTTTGATATACAGAGATTGTCACATCACTGAAAAAACCCAGCAGCTGAAGTATGTCATTAAGCAAATCCTTTCTGCTGGTTAAAACTGCTTCTTGATATTTGACTTTATTGTTGTGTGTTTGGACCTTCCCAGGTCAGGTCCTATGAGTTATCAGATGTTTGTGTCCATCTGTGGCTGCTTCTCAGGGTGTGCCAGGTGCCTTCAAGAGGGATGCTCTGCAGATATCCAGTGTGTAAATGCAGAAGCACTTCCCCAGCAGGAGTTAGAGAAGATTAGGGTTACAGCCATCTTCACTGGGGTCCTTAAACCCATCCAGCTCACAGGGTTGTTTACCCCAGAGAAAAGGAGGCTCAGGGGGACATTCTCACTCTCTGCAACTCCCTGAAAGGAGGTTGTAGTCAGGTGAGAGCCACTTTCTTCTCCCAGATAAAAAGTGATAGGACAAGAGGAAATGGCCTCAAGTTGTACCAGGGAAGCTTTAGACAGGATATTAAGAGAAAAAATTCTTCCCTGAAATGGTTGCCAAGCATTGGAACAGGCTGACCAGGGAAGTAGTAGTAGTAGTCACCGTCCCTGGATATATTTAAAAGATACGTAGATGTGACACCTATGGACATACTTTAGCAATGGACTTGGCAATGTTGGGTTAACGGTTGGACTCAGTGATCTTGCAGGTCTTTTCCAGTCTAAACAGTTCTATGATTTTGGAGGCTTAACATGGCTTCAGGCAGCCTCGATGCTGTTCACTGTGCTGAGGCACAGGCTCTGCTCACAGTCCCGTGAACACTGTGATGGCCAAGTGCTTGTGAGGCCTCCATGTGGATTGAGGTTCCTTGTACACATGCTCACCCTGAAGTAGCTCTCCACAGGAACAAATAGTTCATATCTCACCAATTTCTGCATTCATGTCTAATTTATTTATGTCTGTTTTACACAAACACTGAACAAACTGCACATGCCCATCAGATCATATTACTTCGACCCTTTGCCTTCATTGCAGTGTCACTGTTGTGTAAATATTTTGAGCATTTATTTGGTCTAAGTGTTATTTGTGTGCCACATTCACATGTCTACTGAAATCACTGTCCATGAGTCCACTTTCTCTGAGCCCTTCCAAAGTCCAACCCTCTTCCTGTCAGGACAGGAAACATGTCCCTCTGTTGCCCACCAGTGTCAGCTACTCAGATTCCCAAACATGTGAAGTATCTCCAGTGGCTCATTCTCAAGTGCACAGAGAAATGATACACATCTTCATATAATGCCAATGGAAAAAGTACAAAGGATTCCTTCCTTTTTGCCATCCTCCTGTCCATGTGCTCAAAGCTCTTGCTCCAGTTAAGTTCATTGACCTTATCAAAGTCTTTCCTGCATTTCCACTCTTGTTTAGCTCATGCTTACCTTCTTCTTCTCCCTGTCCCACCCTTTACCTCCTGACACCTGAGTCATACAATCATTGAATCATAGAATCATTAATGTTGGGGAAAACCTGAACGATGATTGAGTCCAACCGTTAACCAGCGCCGCTATGATCACCTTTACACCACTTCCTCAAGTGCCACATCTACACATCTTTTAAATACCTTCGGGGATGGGAATAGACTATCACCATAAACCACTCCAAGCCAGACAGTGAGTCAATCCCTTCTCTGGGCAGCCTGTTTCATGGCTTGACAATGCCTTAAGTGAAAAAATTGTTCCTAATATTCAATCTATACCTCCTCTGGTGCAAATTGAGGCCATTTCCTGTTATCCTATTGCTTGCTACTTGGGAGAAGAAGCCAACTCCCACCTCAGCACAACCTCCTTTCAGGGAGTTAAGTGATAAGGTCCCCTCTGAGCCTTCTTTACTCCAGAATGAACACCCCCAGCTCCCTGCAGTGCTCCTCATCACACTTACTCTCCAGACACTTCCCCAGCCCTGTTGTCCTTCCCTGGACATGCTCCAATGCTTCAATATCTTTCTTGTAGTGAGGGGCCCAAAACAAAGCACAGGATTTGAGGTGTGACCTCATCAGTGTCAAGTACAGGGGGTCAATCACTGCCCTGGTCCTGATACGTGGTCCTGGCTCTGTTTCTCATACAAGACACTGCTTTAGGGCCCTTTTGGGAAGCCTCTTCTTGTAGGACACTGACCACTACCATGTCATATCAGCACTGCTTTCAGGTTGCCACCAGGCTACCACTGTTTTCCTTTACCAGGCCTTCTTTGCCTAGCTGAGCTTTTTCACTTAGGTTTCATCCTTGGCAACTGCAGACAGCATTTCCTGCTATCAACCAGCAGTGGCAAAGAGGGTGAAGGTCCTATCACTGGAGTAAATCGAGTAACTAAATCTGGCATGTTGCTTTCCAAGTGGAAAAAAACAGGCCTGTGCACAAAATTCTGCAGAGCATGGAAGTCCAGTGTGCTGTGCCACTCTGAAAGCATGACCTGTGCACCTCATGTGATAGCATTGCTAACTGAGCTCTGAAAAGAGATCATTTTTCTAGAAGCCTCTTAAAGAATGTGGGTGGCAAAACAGTGACAGTAATCAGCAATGCTAATTGCAGTCACACATCAGTTTACATTGCTGTTTTCCAACTTTTCATATAAAAGACATTGTTCCACTAGAAAGTGGAGGTCAAGTTAGCTAATCATTCACAGTGTGTTTACTTTCTCCCAGGATTGTTTAGGAGGAATTGTACCTTGTGCTTTAAAGCTATTTCAAGCAAAAAGCTTAGAGAGAAGTTGTTTAATTTGTTTTAAAGATTTTTATAGCTGACCTGCTAATCAAAGGGATTCAGGTAACTACCTGGTCTTACTGCCTGGTGAACGAGACTCAGCTCTGTTGCTCTGATTAATGTGTGGAGTATCTCTGAGGAATTGATCTGCTCTTGTCTAAAATGTTGATGCAAGTGAAATGGTGCTACTAGATGTATTTAAAGCCATCCACTATGTCTGTTGCTAAAAATCATGAGACCGTGAGTCAGTCATCCTGGATGACTTATGGTTCTCTCACTGATTCACTGAAAATGAACGAGTACACAGCACCCAGCATGAACCAAATGAAAGCTTAGGTGCAAAAAGCAATCTAACCAAGGGCCAGAGGGTTTGTCACTGGCTAATTAGGGTATGTATAAGACTATAGTTTAGTTTCAGAAGTCTGTTTTATTAGGTTAAGGTGTTTCCAGTTACAATACTCCTTCAGAATGGACTAGTTCCTTTGCAATCATGTGCCCTAGGTTATCTAACCATACAATGGGTGAATAATATATTTTCCCAGCTGAGAAACTGAGAAATATGCAGACATGGTAAAGTGTTTTGAAAGGACTGTTTTAGTCATTGCACTACAGTGAGTTTTTTTTCTCCAAGTTACAGAATACAACTTTAATAGATAAATGGGGGAGATTAGGCTTTCAATCACAACATATCTGTTTATAGTCTCAATATAGAATGGATTAAAAAACAATCACGCAAACAAACAACTATAATTTGTATTCAACTAGTATATGACCTAGTACAACACTCTGCAGTGACGGCAGCTGGTGATTCAGCTTTGTCAGCAAACCATACATTTTCCAGCCTCATTAACGACCTGAACCTTCTAATGCCACCTTGTGCAGACAAAGGTACTTGTCCCAAATGTATCAGCTATTCATTAACAGTCACTGAAGGCTGGAGAACTCTTGCCTCCAGGACAATTCCAGGAGTTCAGCACCAAACCTGGCTGCCCCTGTGAAGGGGAAAGCTTTAGGTTGGATCATCGCTGTGTCTTGGCCTGCACTCAGGGTCTGCTCCAGCTCCTGCTTGTCACCCTTTTACCCAATGCCTGGTGTTGCCTCCCAGCACACCACAGCCCCATGTGAGAGGGGCTGTGCCCTGGAGAAGCTGCCCAGGGCAGTCAGGGAAGCCGTGGGCAGCTGTGACAGCCGTGACAGCCGTGGTGCTGAGGCAGCTCTGCAAAGCAGTGGGCAGCGAGCCAGCACCAGGGAGTCCTACTGCTGCCCCAGAAACTCCTCCATGTCTGGGGCACTTGCTGCTCCTTTCTGCAACAAAATCATGAATATTTTATTTCTTTTAGATGAACTGGCACAGAGCCCAGCCTCATATGTCCCACAAAAATTAAACCCTTAAGCTCTGCCTTACTTTAACCTCCATATAAATTGTCCCTAGGGAAAGGGTGGGTTAGCCCCCAAGCTGCACACGTCATTGTGCAACAGCACAGTTACATGCATACATCCACAGAGAACAGGGACAGAATTTACACAACATTTTGTAAACTGACATCTTGTCAGAACACAAGGGAAACATTTCTCATCCCTTGACAAGTTCATGTCACATAGTGTGTCTTTGCTTGCACCCTTAGTGATGAGTAACTACCTGTGACTGTGCTGTTGTCTTTCATGTACCTCCTCTCCTGTATGGACCACACTGATCAGTGGAGCATGTCCTCCCACACCACAGAGGAGCAGGAGGCTCTCTGCTAGAGGTTTGCTGTACTGAAAGTCCCTGGTGCAAAGGGAAGCACCTTTTGGTTTGGCTGGGATCCAGGGCAGATTGGAAGGACTGGCTTCAAGACAAGGTCCCAGGCAACTAAATGGGCACAACTGGAACTTTACGTGCTTTCCTACTCAATATTGTGATAAGAACTTTCCTTGCTTGTTCATGTCCGACCTCAATGGATTGCCAGCAGCGCTGCCTGCAGATTTCCCCAGGACAGTGAGTGTTGCTGAGCTGATAGGGGACCAATTCTTTACAGCCTCTGTGCTTGCCTTTCACAGGGATCAGCCACTGAACTTGTTCTGTGGTCAGGCTGATTCAGAAAGCAAAACATTGCTGCTACTACAGGCATCTGTTTGTGTCTGTGTTTGGCACAATCTTGAGGCAACTCCATCTCTCTGATCTTCTCTTCCCTACACCTGATTTTTAATGCATTTTTCGCCTCCTGTCCTGCCCCCTCCCTTAGCAAACCTCTGTTGTTTCATTTCCAGAGAAATGCTATCAATCACATCTTGAATTCAAAAGGTACTTTTCTAATTCCAGCATATTCACCTTGCTTATTGCCAAAAGTCATTATGAGAATCATGGAGATGTTGGAGGTTCAGAGGGTAAACCAACACACAATGCTGACCTTACAGGAATCCTTTATCATGGGAAGGGGAGAGAAACCTACTCTTCTACTGGCTCTGGAGACTGGCAGAAGAACAGGCATGAACATTCACCTCTGCTCTCAGATATTCCCTTCTGGAATGCTCTAAAAGAAAATTATGCAGGACAGCTCCATATGATTGTCCTTTGTGTTCACATTAGGCTAGGAAGTGGACTCCAAATAGCAATGGGAGAGGAGCTGGGTGCTCTTAATGCCTTGTGGTTCCCCTTCTTGAACCATACCAGCCTCAAAAATACAAAAGGCTTTGTTTTGCTCAAAAGAGGCAGAGCAAATCTTTGAAAAAGGCAAGTTTAAGCCAACTGTGCTAGTTTTAGTGCCCAGTGCAGCCCACAATGCAGGGCTTTGTGCAAACTCCAAGGAGAAAAACCTATGTGCGTGTTTAAATGGGAACTGAAAGAAATGCCCTGTCAACTGACCAGGAGCTGGAATGTTTAGGGATCAGTTTCCTAAGCGAGTGCAATGGCATAAGAACAGTTAGGAGATGATTCAAATCAACATACAGAGCAAAGCTCTCTGAAAGAGAGTCTTTTCCTGGACAGATGATCTGTAGAATAGATCTCGACTGAAATAAATCTCTTTCTGAAGTGTGTTTGAGTAATGAATGCATAGGCAGGAAAGGATCTCTTTTAGGTTTTGCTTCTCCTAGAAACACTCTCATTTAGGCATAGGACAGGCTGATAGAGACCCAAGCAGAAATGTCCATCTAGTTAGACATGCTTCTGGGAGGCACTTGTATCAGTAGTTACTCCTTCTACATGTTTGCCATTGCCAGTCTACTGGATGAGCCTCTTGTGGGACTGTTGTTTCTTTTTCTCATGGAATACCAGCTGAATTACTTTTGTCCTTTAGCTTGTTGGTCTGAGCTGTTTTCCATGAGCAGCTGACTGAAGAGTGCTGCCATATACTGCTCTGCCTGTGGGGTGGTTGGCAGTCATTGACAGCCAGGATAGCAGGGGAGGGAAGGTGGCAACAGCAGAGGCCAGCAAGAAGATCTCAAAAATATGTAAAACCACCATCCAAAGCCTAGAAATTCTTTACTCCCTCACTTTGCTCAACCACTGCAGCTCCCTAGAGCCTTGTGCACCAAGCTGTGAATGGTGAGCCTTGATAATTGACACAGCAAGGGGAGGCTGATTCCTGTGATCTAGAGATCAGGTGGGTAGCAGGACACCCCCAGTTCCATTTGAGCCACAGTGGAAAGACAGGGCATGCAGGCAGAATCTCGCTCAGACTGCTTCATAGCTCTTCTGCATGAGTCTTGCTTGTCCCAGCAACACTGCTACATCATGAATAATGACAAACATTTTTATATGAAATACCTTTTGTACAGCACATCCTCTATACATGCCTGTCTGTAAAGTACCCTCAAATAAGTGACAGGCATTTTTGAATGGGACACTGCTCCAGTACTCCTCTGGAGTGTGGGTCGGGGTACAGCCAAGAGCAGAAGGTGCCTGGGTCCAGAAGGACAGCCCATACATGGGAATCATCAGCAGTCACCTGCTCTCAGGAGAAGGGCCTTCACCCTCAGCGCACAGTGATAACTCCATTTCTCTTCTGCTTCAGGCATATAAATCCAGGGTAGGGCAGCAATGTAGCAAACCCATGCACTTCATGTTCCTGTCAGGTAGGCAATGCTTCTTCTACATGTTTAGATCATGTTTATGACCTGTTTATGGAATCTTATCTCTGGAATTCATTGTGAGGTCTGTGTATGTAAAGCCTGGGCCTTGGCATTCCTGAGGTCTGGCCAATGCCTGGCCACAGGTCTCCTGAGAGGTTTGTTTTGTTGCAGGGTCACCTCCCACTGCATGATGAAATGTGCTTTTGCTGCCTTGTATTAAACACCAGAGTTAAACATGGAGTCCCACCATGGGGCATCATTTTTTAGATAGGGAAAACACAGGGATTCAAGTAAAAGTAGAGTATATTTCAGCGTGTGATTAGTCAGTTACTTTCCACAATATTTTTGCTGTGCATAGAACAGTTCTTATACCTGTGCAGCTGAAATATTAAACAGACTAATGAGCTATTCCTGGCCTTTCCTTAAATGTAGGCTTCCCTGCCCACCAGCTCAGGGTGTGTGCATATCAAAGAGACAAGCTAAGCTGGCAGAAACCGACTTTCACAATTTCATAACTCTTCTGAGCAATTTGTTTTGCTTGCAACCATCACCACATCGGTCATGCTGTCATTGTGGCATGAACAACATCTTCCATTTGCTGCCCACCTGGGGAATGGGCTTGGCTCCCTTGCATTGCATGAAACAGTGACATTCCTGGTAGAAGGAATGCACTGGGACCAACACACCTGGTTGCCGGGGGTGTCCCCCACCTTGACTCTACACCAGCAAATGCCATGGCACTGCTTACCTGCTGAATAGCAGCACCATGAGCCAAGATATCCATGGGAAAGGGTGTTTCTAAACCCTCTGCAAGCTCTTCTTTCCCAGGCTAATATGTTGTCAATTAAATGGTCTTGAAGCAAAGCTGAGAAAACATGTGGTCTGCACATGTATCTAACAAATAGGCAACACCCCCCACACACACACACAAATTAGTCTGTTCCTTCTTCTTCCCCATGCCTGTGGAAATCTGGTTTTGATTTCCATTTTTTTTTCACAAACATTTGAAAACCAGAAGTTCAATCCTCTGAGGTTTTCAGTCACCTGGTTTAAGGAACCTGAGGAGCTAACTCCAGATCTGTAGACCTTGTTAACCTAGCACATAAGCATGAAGTTATGAGGTTAGCTCCCAAATTTGTGCTTACATGCTTTCCAGAATTCTGGATTTATGTTTGAATGGAAATGTTAGGCTGTTCTTACAAGGCTGTGCACCTCAAAGGTGTGTACACACAAAGCCCACACTACCTGGTTGCCTTTGTTTGACTTTTAGACAGTCTTCTTCCTTGCATCCCTCCTAGACAACCTGCACTGGCTGACAGCAGATGGACAGTTAGAATTTGTCTTTGTGCCCCCCAAATGCCACAGTTTCACTGAAAAGCAGCCCATACATGAGACAATCAGCTATGCGGTCCTGTGGGACACTAAAACCTGTTCTCTCCAGGAACTGATCCGTGTCTCCTGTCACAACGTATACCAGGGTGGTGATTTTATAATATGAACCTGAATGTGCACTCCTAGGGGAAAGCACAAGAGCCTGGGGATTCAAAGACAACAGGGATGATGATAAAGGCAAGGTAAGACATCTGGTTTGGTCTCATCCTCACTGACAGTGGGGAAGGCTTCCTGGGGGAGGTGCCACCCGCACCATGTCAAGCTTTTGTCTTGGGCAGAGCTGGTTGGGCTGGTCTCTAACAGATCCTGGCAGAGAAGAAATGGTTTTGCAGCATGAGCAGTCAGAGTTTGAGTTGCTTCAGTTTCTCCCGTGGATGATTTTTATTTGGCAAGGCAGATACAATCCCAGAGCACAGGTGGGAGATCAAACTGTTCAGGACCCATACTACAGTCCTTTCTCTCAGGGACAGAGAAGACACAGTCCCTGGTTTTTGAAGAAGGCTCTCCTGCTTAAAGCAATCACCCCTCAGAGTTTTTAGATGCAGAAACCAAGCACCAAGCATGGGCCTTTTTGGCTATAAAAAAAGCCCACCCTGCATGTTGAAGATGCCCTTCCCCAAAAGATTTTCCTTTCCTCCCTCTTCTGCAGCTGGTTGACAGAAGGCCTTGGAGATTAGCTGCGTTCCTGTGAGCTATTTATACTGAAATATTTTGTGTTGAAAGATGTAAGCCCTTTGTTTCCTCTGTATATACACAGTGATCCCTGCGGGCAAGCAAATCCTTCTTTGTTTTGGATCAGATACACTGTGAATTGCTGTTGTAAAACAGCCCCGAGTGCACTTTTATGAGTCATTCTCACCTTTACGCTTCCACATGTCACCAGGCACTCTCGGATGTCTGTGCAGCTTTCCAATTCCAGATTACCCTAGTTAAAACAAGTCTAATCCCCATTTGGGATGATGCTTCCAAAACATTTTCTCTGAAACAATATTTCTTGATAATTTTTCCAGGCAGAGAAAACATTTAGCTCCCTGGTTGAGCAAAATAAGAAAGCCCCCCAGTAACATGCTTGGCCAATTTGGCTGGCTGATGTGTTGGATTAGGCAATCCTCATATGAAATACAACCCTCAAATCCTAAAATAAAATTGATGGGGCCATACAGTATTCTCTGCTCCTGTGAATGGAGAAGGACTGTGCTTCCATACACCCCAGGTGAGATCTCGGAAGGCAACAGAGATGAAAAACAGCACAAAAATGCAGCAGACAAACACAGGGATAGATTTCAGCTCAGACATCCCTCCCCTTCCTCCCTGCCCATTGCAGAATAGCTCATCTGCTGGAGCATACGGTCAGGCTCTTGTGGTAAGAGCAGACTCAGGGATAAGACCCTGGCAGAACTGCCCAGATGGAGATTTTTCTTTCTCTGCATTGTGGAGAGCACCAGCAAAGATGGGAATCTGAAAAACCAGTGAGCTCCATATGGAGCCAGCTTGATGGGTCTTGAGACCTTCTAACCAAAACTCCCATGGGCTTTCCAGCCCCATAAGCAAGGACTCTGTCATAGGGAAAAATCCAGAAGTATGAAGACAGAATACTGGGTTTGGAGAAGTCAGCTGACAATATATGGCTTTCTAATCTCCAAGCCTTCTTCTTCTCACTTCTCCTCCTCCCCTCAGTTCTGACAGGAGCAGAGGCAATTGGCACAAACTGAAAGACAGGAGAATTTAACTGGACATCAGGAAACGCTTCCTTACCACGCAGGTGTCTGAGCACTGGTACAGGTTGCCCAGGGCAGTGGTGGAGTCTCTGTGCTTAGGGATAACAAAAAGCCATCTAGATATGATCCTGGGCAACCAGCTTGAGGTGCTCCTGTTTGGGCACAGGTTGGAACAGGTGACCTCTTGAACTCCCTTCCTGCCTCCACCACTACCTGTGACTGTGAATCCATGGGAAAGGTCCCTTCCCCTGAAGCCTCTTGCATTCTGTGTGGTAGCAGGGAAGCTCAGCATTAGCAGCAGCCCTCTGTTACAGCCTCTAACTGGGAAAGAGTTTTGTGTGATCCAGTATGAGTCATTGGCCTTGCAGGTCAATGGCCAAATGGTTTTTGTTACACCCATTTAGTCCTGTGGGCTTCAGAGAGTGGGAGAGTAATGGAACTGGTCCAGCTACATTTTGTTAGAGCAAAACTGCATTTTGGTCCAAGCTGTTTCAAAAACACTCAATAAACAAAGCGCACTTTAATATGATGTCCTGAAAAGGTCACCAAATCTTATTCCTCTGGGAATAGAATTAATTTAAATAAGACTTGGTTGAGCAATAATAGCATTCTAAAGGGAATTTTACTTTTTCTTGGACAGTATAGGTTGCCATCAGTTTCTGAATCCTTCCTCAGTTGCACAATTTAGTGATACAAACATAAACTGCTGCTAATTACTGGGCACTATTTACAGTTCTTATTCCTCTGAAATGAGGTTTTATGCTAAGGGCTTCCACACTTCACTGGCACTGGGGTTGTAAGAATTTAAATTCAAAGACTTTTCTCTTCACCTTAACTTTGATTCAAAGATTTTATTTTCCATTACTTACAAGTTATCTGTACCACACCTAAGGCATGCTGCAGCCTTAAAGGGCTCCTTCAGATCAACTCAAAGCACCCTGAACACTTTTCCATACTTTTATGATGTCTTTGGAGAGTCAATGATGATTATTTCCCAGATTGACACAGCAATATGTTCCAAATGTCCCCATCCCTCACAAATAAATATCTCAACTGAACAAAAACATGTCTATAAATCAAGTTTCATTATATGGTCTTTATGAAACTTTTCTAAGGCCAACACAGATGAAGAAGGATAGCAGATGACTCTGACCTGCACTGGAATTTTATTCTGCTCTGCAAAGCAGAAGTGCTGTAGGAAAAAATGTCACTGTTGTTGCCAACATTGCCTCCCAATAACAAAAGTTGAATTTTAACCAATAAATTTGTTATAATTGATCCTTTTTACATGGAGCTATTCTAGGGTATGGCTGATTTTTTTGGATCAAGCATATTTATGGAGAGTAAAATAAAAGGTATTTGTGATTTGCAATTTTTATTTTACCAAGTGGAATATTCACAATCAATGGATTTCTGATTTCTATTACTAAGGGAAAATCCTGCAAAACCATCCAGCTTATACAGAACCCAGACAACAACTTCACATTTTGTCTCTTGGTTTTTTTCCTCTGGCTTCTTCCTACCTTATATACTGCATAGTCTCCTAAGTCTACCAGCCCTGATTGCTGGGATCGTGCCTAGCACTAAACATTTAACAGAGACCTTTTGTTGCTCACTGAATGGTTATGACAAATGGCAGATTGTTACAGCAGGAGCTGTGTTATCAAAAATCAATCAAGAGTGTGCCAAAAACTCTGGCTCCTTTTGCAGAATTCCTATGTGGAACAGGCATTGTGTAGATCGGAGAAAGAGACAACTCATAAACTCCAGCCACATAAAAACATTAGGAAGAATGAGGAACACAGAGATGCCCAGCTGGAGCCAACAAGTGTGTTCTTTTTTTACTTGCTTTTGCAAGAAAGATCCCTAAAAGAGGGAACCTCTAAAGGCTGACTGCAGTGGCGACTAGTGAGGGTGAGTGTCCTATCTGCATTTAAGGAGGTGGAAGTAAGGAAGAGGAACAAATCCAAGGAATATCTGCATTTAAGGAGGTGGAAGTAAGGAAGAGGAACAAATCCAACGAATTCAGTTGAATGTGCAAAGTTATTGGAACAAATTATGAAATGGCCTGTGAGCACTTAGAGGAAAATACAGTGCTCAGAAATGGCCAGCTCAGTTTTGTCAAGAGTAAAGCATGCTAATGGAATTTAGTTCCTTCTCTGACGTGGTGACCCACTGAGCAGGGTTCATGTGGTCAGGTTTTGGTAGCACAGGGTTTACAGGGGAGGCTTCCATGAGAAGGTGCCAGAATCTTCCCACAGAAGACAGGTCAGACAGAGCCAGTGCCAGCCAGCTCCAAGACAGAACCACCACGGGCCAGGCCGAGCCCAACAGCAACAGTGATAGCACCTCTGGGATAATGAACTTAAAAAGGGAGAAAAAACTTTTGTGCAACAGCAGCCAGAGGAAAGAGGAATGAGAATATGTGAAAAAAACAGTCCTGCAGAAATCCAGGCTGATGAAGAAGGATAGGGAGGAGGTGCTCCAGTCACTGGAGCAGAGAGTCACCAGAAGCTCAGACTTGGTGAGGCAGCTGTGCCCCTGCAGCTCATGGAGGTCCATGGGGCAGCAGAGATCCACCTGCAGCCCATGGAGGGCCATGATGGAGCACAGATCCACCTGCAGCCTGCGGAGAACCCCACAGAGGAGCAGGGGGATATATCCTGAAGGAAGCTGAAGCCTGTGAGGAGACGAGTCTGGAGCAGGCTTCAAGCAGGACCTGTGGCCCACGGAGAGGAGCCCACGCTGGAGCAGTCTGATCCTGCAGGACTGCGGGCTGCAGAAAGGAGCTATGCTGGAACAGTTCATGAAGGATTGTGTAACTGGGACTTCATGCTGGAGCTGGAGAAGAGCATAAGAAGGAACATGTGATAACTTGACCACAACCCCCATTCCCAGTCCCACTGCGCTTCTGAAGGAGGATGAGGTAGAGGACTCAGCAGTGAAGCTGAGCCTGGGAAGAAGGAGGATGGAGGGAAAGTGTTTTTAGTTTCTCTTTCATTTCTCACTGTTACCAATTATCAATAAACTAAATTAATCTTCCCCAAGTCAGGTATGTTTTACCCTTGGCAGTAACTGGTGACTGATCTCCCTGTTCTTATCCCAACCCACAAGATTTTCACCTCATTTTCTCCCCTTGTTCTGCTAAGGAGTGAAAGAGCAGCTTGATGGGCACTTGTTGGCCAGCCAAGGTCAATCCACCACTCACTCAGCTGATGACAGGGAAGCATCTGATGTAATTCATTGCATTAGCAATAAAACTTTGGGGTAGATGGTCTACAAAAAATACTATAAAGTAACCACAAAAATCATTGATTTGACTCAGAGCAGGGTGCAATAATTGCCCAACAGAGATGGCACATAAAATAGCTCCTCTCAGATTGTGATTTATGTCACTGTAAAATAGAAATCCAATTTACATGAGCAAGTAGCATCAATATGTGAAGGCAGGTTCAACACTCAAATTGATCTCATCAAGAAGAAAAAATGGCCTAAATTAATTAATTTATTAAAAACACCTAAATGAGAAATTATGGACTAGTTAGGGAAAAAAGAGAACCTCTCAAGGCAGCAGTAAAAGAGAATAGGCTCTACAAACTGAATATGAAAGAGTATGGTACTTGGGAAACTAAGCAAACATCACCCTGGGCCATGTTAGCAGGACTGTTGCAAGTCAGACATCAGAGGTAAACTTTGCCCTTAATTTATTCCCTTAGAGTAACACATCCAGAGGACCCTTCAGCATCTCTGACTTCCAGATTTCAGTGCCAGCTTTGGATACTGAGAGTTAAAAAAGACGTAAAGAAAACAGAGTGAAGAACTATGATCCTGGCAAGCCCTTTAGGCAACAAGACTTATAAAGAAATGTTTTAAAAATAAAATTTAAAAATAAAGTGCTTTTCTATACTAAAAGGGGAAAAGAACCAGTAGAAACACCACAGAAACACGCACAGAAGGAAAGCCTGAAAACTGTTGGCCTTCCTGTACTTGGAAATGTTATCAGAAGTGTTACATATTAGAGGGAAAAGTTGTTCTCCAAGTGCCCTCAGCCTGTGATAAGAAAGAACTAACAAGAAGAAAAAATGAAAAATATATTTTTAAAATAATTAATCTCAGAAGAACCTAGACAACCTCCAAATTCTATTTCTGGAGGATTTTAAAAGAGTTTTGAAAGTGTTGATAAGCAGTGGTTACATTTACTTGACCCTTTTTCCAAAGAGGCACAGATTCCCATTCTGAGTCCTCTTCAACTCTAGTTTTCTATACGATATTAAAATACAAGTTCTGTTCTTTCCACTAAGAGCTGCCTGGCAGCATTCTCACTTTAAGGGGAAAAAAAGTAATATTTGGAACTGCTGTGAATTTCTTTCCAACTCTGGTTTCCTGTCAATAGACTAAAGCCTTGATTTTTACTCAAAGCCTTGAGGCTAGTAGCCTGTTTTTTCAAATGTTTACAGTAAGTCTGTACTTCCATCTAGTATCTTTTTTTAATCCTTTTTTATGTAGCACTACATTGCTTTTGGTACTTTTTTTTCCCCCTAAAGTCTTTTGCTGTTTAAATGGTTACAAATACGAGAAACTCCCTGAGCTTCTCTAATCCTCTTTCTATAGGAAGCTGGATGAAAACCTTCCTTCAGTCCTTTGCGGGGTCACATCCCATTTTCCAGGGTGTCTGAGCCTCCCTTCTCCACATGTTCTCGTGATGTTTATGCTGTTTTCCTTCTTGAAATATTTACACTATTAGTAAACTGGGCACAATGCAATAATTAAATATTTGCCCTGTGAGGACGTTGAGTACAAAGCAACAAACAGGAAAAATCATATTCAGCTTACAGTTACTTGCTTTTTGACTACTTAGTACAGAGATGTATGCCCACGTTGCCCAAAGCCCTTGCCAGCTGGGCTACCCACTTCCTCAGTGGAGCTTCCTAGACTTAAAACCACCTTAAATTTAGTTCAAGCTTCTAAAACCCAGCAGCTATGCTATGTTTTTATCCTTTAAGTGAGAAACAGTCTAAAGAAGACGAAGTTGACTTTTACATTAGCTACTGGATCACTCCCACCCCTTTTTATTCATGCCTTCTGCTACTACGTTCCTCTCTCTTATGACCAGGAAAACAGAAATCTGTTTCCATTCAAAATAAAATTTAAAAACAGAGAATGTGCTACAATGCCCAGGTTTTCCTCTTATGAGAAAGCCCCTCAAATCTTTGGTCAATCAGTCAGACTGGGATAGATATGCTGTTCCTTTTCTACTTTTATAAACAAACCTCCTATATTAAGAAACTGATTAAAGTATTTAAACAGAAACACACATCAATGGCAACAATGAATCATTATTGTTATTTAACTGCAGGAAGGACTTTGGGTGTCTTAACATAAGTGAATGTTTATGAGAAAGAGGTGTTTTAAAATAGTGGTTAATCCTAACCTTAAATATTTACCAGATCTGCAGACTCAGTATCACACTCCGTGCCGTGGCTCAGCCTTCCTGCAGTACCAGGGAACACACGAACTGAGGCCCTTTCAGATTATTCCAGGGAGGTTTGATACTTCGCCAGGAAAACTCTTGAGTACATAACATAACTGCTGGATGTTGGCAATGGGCACACGGACGATGTGGCTCTAAAAACGTCTAGCTCAGTACACTGCAGCTGCTGGGGAGAAAAAGGACACTTCCCCTTTTGGGGAAGAAAGTTCTGCTTTGACAAACTTCTAACAAGAGGCACTGGAAGCTGAAGAACCCAGGGTGCTTTTGGTACCAGCAGTTATCATGAGACACATTGTTTAGGCTTTTTTCCTCCTTGGGCTTCCAATGTGCTTTCCACAGCACCTTCCCTAGAGCAGAAATTCTGATAACCTGCTCTTGCAGATTCGCATGAAGGAGGGCCCAAACCAAGGGTGTGAATTGTCTCATCCAGAAACAGCCCTGAAGGACTTTAACATGAGGCTGATTTCCAGCAGACAGGATTACAAATCTTGTACTTTGGGGGTAAAATCCACCAGATTCCCCCATCACCTGAGTGTTTATACTCAAGCTTGTCATTACCTGAGCTCTTGCCTGAGGTTGTGGAGAGGTGGTAGATCAGACCTGAGTGGGCTTCCTGCAGGTATTCCAGGAGAGCTGGGGACCCTTCCTGGAAAACCATCATGCACACGGAGAAGGAACAGATGTGGTCTGGCTTTCATGTTTGCACCCAGAGCTTTCAGCATGGCCAAGACTGGGATTAAGCTAAAACCTCATGAAAGGCCAATCAATAATGGGTCTCAGGCAGCTCAAGCCTGCATTCAGCCTTTGTCTTGAGTTTCTAATAGTGGCAGACAGAGAAGATCTAGAAAAACTCCTTTCACCATTGACAATAAACTGCTGTAAAACAGCTTCACAGCTGCCCAGGCAAGTGGGGCAAGAGGTGTCTCTTCTCCCAGCCTGCATCAAATACCACAGAAAGAACACAAGATTAAATTTGGCTCCTGTGAGCTTTTCTGTCTTGGAACTAATGACAGTGATAACTCAGGAGGAAGAATCAGATATGGCATATCTGGTTTTGCAGTCAAAGAATATAGTTAAAGGTTTTTATTATGTCCATGCTACTTTACACAAATTTTTAAAGCATGTTCCCCATTTTACCATAATTCCCATTTTAAAATACTATTGCAGACAGATTTTGATGTTTTTTATAATGCATTAACTAGTTATGGTCAAAGCTTCTTTTCAGAGTCAAGAACTTTTTTCAAGACTTATTTAAGTTTCTAACAAGATGGCTTTGAAATTCTGTCCAAATATAGCTTGAGATATCATGTTTGAAGACTGACAATAAAAACTGCAACAGATTTTTATCCCCTTTTAAACTCTGAAAATTTTTAAAGGGCTTCTGAGATAAAAATAACCTACAATGTGTGGGATAAACAAAGCCATAAATGCATTCCACCAGGGAAAGCGTGCTAACAGGAAATCTTACATTCAGTAACAAATATTCTTCAGTCTTCCCTTATCAGTTTGCTTAGGGTCTTTCTGAGCTGAAGGGACACAAAATGTGGTCCAGGCAGTCTTTTCAGATGCAGGGCCTTTAAGCATAAAATGTTTTGTTTCAGTGTGTTCACATTACTCTCCCAGGGTGCAGTTGGTATTAATCATCCTGCTCAGATCTCTGCTCTCATGGCTCAGATATGTCCAAGCTCCATGATACGTGGTGCTGTTTTTAGGGATAGATTCTTCCTTTTTGCAAGGCTTCCCAGCACCACAGACCACGTGTGGGCAGATTACAACATTCAGGCCTTTACACAAAGTGTGCCTACGTGCACTCAGAATCTGCTCATCCTACAACACTAATATTTGTGCTAGCTCCAACGCTTGTAATTACCAATACCCTTGAAGTATTCAAGGCTTATATTCTGGCCTTGGTTCCCTAGCAGAAAAGGAGAGGGAATTTCCTCACCACTTCAGTAGTAATTTTTGCCACAAAATGTCTCTCAAGATTAATTTTTAGTAAAATAACAATTTATTAAATTAACCTTAGCTTACTAAATTAACCTTAATTGAATAAATTAGCCTTAATTTAGTAAACCATCCTTAACCTAACCTTAGCTCTACCCAGCAATGTAATACCAAAATTAATGAATGATAATTAGCCACATTTGTAAAGCTTTGCGACACACTCTTAAATGCCTGTGGCCTTGCACCCACGGATGTTATGTCTCAGTGCTGGGTGATGAAAAACTAAATTAAATCTTCAGCCGTGCTGGCAGACACTTAGAGATTTCAGAGAGGTAACAGGGATCAACACACACTCCTTGAAAAGCTGCTTTTTCCATTTAACACTGCTGGTGATCAGCCCACTGCAGTGAGGACACAGGAAGCAGCAGCAGCCTGGGCACGTGTAACTACTACAGCCTGTGGGAGCTCCTGCCCCCCGGGCTGTGGTCACTGCTGGGCATCACCAGCTGTGAAATGAGCTGTGTAGGAAAGCGAAATGATGTGTCTGAGTACTGGATCTTCTACCAGGGCCATTTAGGATACAAGCTAGAAGGACTGTGCTTCCTAGAAAATATACACAAGTAGCCCTTTAAGATGCATTTTTCCAGCTGCTGATAACACTGTTTTGGTTGTTCCTTCTCACTCTGCTTGGCCTGTATTTTTGTAAGGCAGGCCTCAGGATTTTTCTATCTTGGTTCATTGGATACCCTCCAACAGAGCCCTGAACGTTCTTGGTTGTTGTGACATCCTTGTCCTCAGCATTTTCACCGTAACTCCTTCTTGCTCCAGCTGGTGCTCCCCAGCCTCTTGCCTCTGAATCAAGTTTTATTTACAGTGAGTTTTTATCTTTCCAGTGACAACTGGAGCTGGAAAAAGGCATTGCAGTCACCTCCTAACAATACCTTTAAACAATGTTTTCTGATCTAAGGCCCATCCTTAGTTGTAGCTCTGCCAATGTTGATCACCTATTTATTCAAAGAAGAAATATGATGTTCACAGGTTTTAAATGATGTTGACCTGCTCACATTAACCCTCACGTGGTTGCCTTATTAGATAGTTGTTATGAACTATAACAAGAGGTTCAGAAACGACCATTTTTCTTCCAAAAATTTCTGCCTTGATATTTTAAGCCTCATGTAATTCTAAGCCTCATCCCATATCCAGAGGATATGCGGCACAGTAGAATTTCAGTCCAGAAACTGGTTATTTTGCCAAGTAAGTGAGGCCTCCGGAGTGCAAAACTGGTCCCGCCAGGGATGAATAAAGGGTAATAATTTTCCTGAATCTGCTTCTCCTGATATAACTCTATGTGCTGTTTGCACCACCTGTAATGAGAGCAGACTATTGCCTCCTTACTCATTTTAGCACCCACCATGACCCCCAGATTCCCTTTCATGAAGTCTCAGCCATTCAGTTCCCAGCCTCTGCTGATGTGTCGGGTTAATCCACCCCAAGCACAGAACCTGACACTTCTCCCTGCTGAATTTCAGGAAGTTCTTGTTGGTACAGTTTTCATGTTTCTCAAAGTCCTTCTGGGTTAAAGCTTTGTCACTTGGGATATCAATCACTTTCCTTTGCTAAGCATCATCTGGAATTTGCTGTAGGGTGCTCTTCCCTTGTCTCATCATCCAAATCACTGATGAAGATTTGTTACTGGCCTTCAGCTAGATTTCAAGCCATTGATTATGACACACTTTAGGTCTGGCATCACAACCATTTTTCAACATACTTTCTCAACTTGAAAATGAGAATGCTGTGGGTGACAGTGTCAAAAATGTTACCAGAGACAAGATATATTCTCCACTGTCTCTTTATTCACATAGCCAGTCTTTCCACCAGCAATCCTTTTGCCAAGGACAAATGTCAGGAACCTCCACTAAATGACATGATGTTTTGCAGATGGTAGACATCCATCTGGCAATCACTCATCTTTGATGGTTTTACTAGCTGGATGGTTTCCACAGCAAAGAACCTCTCTCATTCTTTTTGCCTTAGGCTGAGGAAAGCTTTCTTGGAGGTATGATTTGGATTGCAAATATCTCTATTCTGTGGTATCTTGAGAAATCCTTCATTTTACTTTTACATTTGCTTTCTGATAAAAATACAGCAGTTATGTTTTATTTATGGGAGTGTCTGTATTCTGTCAAAAAAACTGATCAGACTTGTTCTTGAGTTAACTGAAAGCTGTTAAACATATCAAAAATTTAAGTTGCTGTGAGAAATAAGACTACTGCCTTTCTTTTGACACCCAATTTCAGGCACATAGAAGCTGAAATGCTACAGAAATTTCCCAGTGTTTTCCACCTATCCAGTGGTTGTTAGCAGAGGCAGTGCTTCACCTGCTGCAATTCTTCATTAGTGAGAAGTTTTTGAGGAGCACTGCGGGTTTGAGAGGTTTGCAGGGGCTGTCCTCTGCTCAGTGTTTAACTCCAGTGGATTCATGTGATAATAAAACCCACAGAGGAGCCTGCTCAGTTCCTCTGGATGTGTGGAGGCTAAAAGGGACAGGGTGTGCGCTTGATACCCAGACCCTCGCCTGCCCACATGCTGAATTTCTGCTTTGCTCCCTGGCTGTGGCCTGCCCTCTTCCCAGGAGCTGTCACCAGGCAGTAAGGACATGACCATACTCCAGCCTACGCAGTCTCCCAAGGCTGTCCCATCCTCCTGCAGAGCCCCACGCATACCCTGGGGGATGCAACACACCCCTTCAGCTTCAGGCCATAAAAACATCGCTCTTGTGGGTTGCAATACCACCCTTAGATTATTCCAGAGCCTTTGAACTCAAAAACACAGTACAAAAATAAAGATAAAGCTTAGGACCAAAGGGACACCACTTGCAGCACAGAAGGGAGTCAGGGCCAAATGCCACACAATGTGTGGGGTCAGTCTGACACAGAGGGCTCACCCAAAGACTGAAGTCAGGCCACGCCACTTGGTGTCAGGGCCAGACACTGGGGTCTGGCCATTTTATATTTAGCAGAATGGACACAGCATCTGTTTGAGATGCAGCTTGTACGGGCCAAAACTCAACACCAAAGTGGGATTTTTTTGTGACTCATTTGCTTTGCTAATCTGAAACAGATTTACCATGCCTTGTTTAATAGGGAGCGGGCTCTAAAGCTATTAAATGAATGAATTGCTGGTTTAGAGCTGGCTGTTTGACTCTGAGCAACTGCTTTGAAATGGCTGGCAAAAAGAGCATGTCCAGTTTTGCTGCAAGAGCTGCAATCAGCTTACCTATTGCTCTCTTCTCCTGTCCCTACTCTCTCCATTACTTTGTCTTAAAGCTACACCCAATCTTTGTCAAAAGAAGCCTCAAGTGACCCCTTAAACAGATTGCAGTCAGAAACTACTGCTTGTGTCCTATCTATGTCCTCTCTGGCATCTTCTTCCTTGAAACTTTTGTAAGAAGTGATTCAACCCTTGTCTCATCTACTTGGACAGGATACAGGGAAGAAACCTGAGGTATCTGTTTCATAGGTGTTTGTGTTTTATGCCCAGGAGTCCAAGAACATGAACATGGTCCCAGTCCTGTTGGTGTGGTCAGCCCTGAGTATACAATGCCAATCAGCAATATTACTTTGTGCCTCTTTGAGTTCAAAGCTGTAAGACCAGCCTTTATGACCAACAGCTGCAGAAAAAAGCAGTAGCCATCTAACTGATCACAAGTGACACATGTCATTTAGGGTCTTGAAAGACCGGACTTTCAGTGAATTGCATGGCTCTGTTACTGCTCTGTAAATGTGTTGCTCGGGGCAAAAGGACACACACTTTTCAATACATTTTCAAAGAGAGGGCACATGACATTTTCAAATAAGGAAGATTAGACAGTGATCAGGCCTTTTACCAGCTCTTCCTTGTCAGACATCTGTGAGGACAGAATTCTGACTTGCACTTGCTTAGCTGCTCCTCAAACCAATAGGCACCCTTCGGCCTGTTCTGCTTGATTTTGAGCTATCTTAGCCTTGGTGGGTTCAAAAGTTCAGATGAGATGTGAGTTGGATGTTCCTCCAGTGAGGCTGTGAAAAATGGAATGGGAAAGGTTCTGGTACACACAGATGAACTCATGACTACATGTTTGTGTGTATAGCAACGCCTCAGCCAGACTGAGTGGGAGGAAGAGGTGAGGGGGGAGGGAAGCACTTGCCAGATTTCTAGCCAGTAAGGGAACTTCTTTAAAAATACAACAGCTAAAGATGGGGGCTAAAAGGAGAGATGGGAGCAATTGTACTTCAGTTTTGGAGCAATTTTTCTCAAACAAATAATGACCACAAAGAATCAAAAAGATACCAAATTGCATTTGGTGCCTTCTGCGCTGGTTGGTATAGGAATTGCAGGCATCTCAGCTAAAAGTGACCTGCAGCAAAGTGTTTGAAATCAGGAGATTTCCTGGTGGCTTCCAAGTCCTGTGATCTCTTGTTTCTAATAGCCTAATTTATCAGAGCACAGACTCGTACACAACACCTGCTTGGTCACACCTTCCTGCTAAGGAACAAGTTGCTGCAAAGTCTGTTTTGCATTAATAACTTAAAAAGTCCCCTTCAAGTTGCTTGTGCAGCCCCCAAGTGTGTTCTGTTTGAACATCCCTAGCACTGTGCTTCCAGGGTGGATGTAAGCAGGGCTCATAATGCTCAAGTATATAGAATCTCCCCTCTTTAGTATAAGAGAGCAGCTTTTAAGAAAAGACATTTACAACTTACAGGTACTTCTTTAAACTTGCTGTTGAATTTGCAGTGTGGGACGGTATTTGCAGTGGATAGTCAGTCAGATTCTCCCTACTGAGCAAATCACAGAATCACAGAACTGAAAGAGTGGTAGAGTACTGGAATCCTCTGCCTGGGGAGGTGGTGGAATCACTGTCCCTGGATGTGTTTAAAAAAAGACTGAATGTGGGACTCAGTGCCATGGTTTAGTTGAGGAGGTGTTTGGGTATAGGTTGGACTTGATGATCTTAAAGGTCTCTTCCAATCTAGTTTATTTTGTAAAAAAAACCCATGGGATATGCCGAGTTGGAGAGGACCCATAAGAATCATCGAGTGAAGAAGCATTAGCTGGGCTCCGTTAAAATCTCTGCTCACTCAATGCTTCAGAAATCTAATTAGTGGTCTGTGTAGCTTTTCTTCTTGTAGGTTTTGGAAAGAAAAGTTCAAGGGGAAGAAATGTCAAAGGGTAGATGGTAAAGGCAGTACTTTCTAATTGGCTTTCTTTGGGCAGAGCAAACTGTCTGATAAACACAACCTTTCTAATTGGGGATGGGATGGAAAAGGCCACCCATCTCTGAGAGAGCTGAGAAAAATCCACCCATATTTACAGCCTTTCAACATTTCATTTCTGCCACCTCTGACCTGTGTAGGACTAGGGCACTGCCTTTAGTTCACAGTTAAAACAGGTCTCTGTACTTCCTTGCCTGCCCATAGTTGACCAAAAATAGAACCAACATGAATAAAAAAACCTGCCAGCTTGGTAAAGCTATATCTGTAAGGAACTTACTGTGTTTATCTGTACATTTAGTGTAGATCCCTAAAGCAACAAGCTCTATACAATTGTCCAAACAGGTGTGTACCTGCGTGTTTAACAGGTGGACAGGTCTGAAGAGTATGACATTCCTCCAGCAGGAACAAACAAACTCATCCAAAAGGCTCAGGTACCCACAAAACCAATTCTCTGATCCCCCAGCAGCCCTGAACAGCTTTGTTTTAGACCATTGGACAAACAAGAGGGCAGGTGAGTAGCTGGTCACCACACACATCCTGCTGGGGCCATCGGCGAGGACAGGGATCTTCATGAGCCACAGTGCATGGCACTGTTCAAACTTCTTCTGCACAGTGACAGGAAGGTGACAAAGAAGGATACATGAAGAGCCCATCTGAGCAGACAAACTGAGACTACATCAGTGTGATACACTTTGATTGTGGTGAATTCACCTGAACCTCACAGAATCACAGAACCAATCACAGGGTCACAGACTGGGTAAGGCTGGAAGGTACCACAGTGGGTCACCTGGTCCAATGTCCCTGCTCCAGCAGGGTCATCCCAAAGCACAAAGCACAGGATTGTGTCCAGACAGTTCTTGAATATCTCCAGTAAGGGAGACTCTACACCCTCTCTAGACAATTTATTCAAGTGCATGGTCACTCACCCATTTCCTCATGTTAGGTGGAACTTCCTATGTATCAGTTCCTTCCCGTTGCCCCTTGTCCTATAGCTGGGCACCACAGCGCAGAGCCTGGGCCATCCTCTGACACCTTCCCTTAGATACTGATAGGCACTGGTGAGATCCCCTCTCAGTTGTCTCTTCTTATGGCTGAACAGGCCCAGTTCCCTCAGCCTTTCCTTGTAAGAGAGAAGCTCCAGTGCCTTAATTAATTTTGTTGCCCTCCACTGGACCTGCTACAGGAGCTCTATGTCCCTCTTGTACTGAGGAGCCCAGAACTCGACACAGCACCCCAGGCCAGGCCTCACAGATCTGAGCAGAGGGGCAGGATCACCTCCCTGACCTGCTGGCAATGCTCGTCCTGATGCACCCCAGGACACCTTTGCTTTTTTCGTCCCAAGGACACTGTTGGCTCACAGACAGCTTGTTGTCCACCAGGACTCCCAGATCCTTCTCCACAGAGCAGCTTTCCAGCAGGTCAGCCCCCAGCGTGTACTCCCAGGGTTATTCCTCCCCAGGTGCAGGACCCTACATTTTCCTCCATAGCCTGAAACACAGGTACCACTGAGACCTCTCAAACCCCAGCTGGGCTGCCACCAAACCAGGGTGTGTGTGAAACCACTGCCATCCTGGGAAAAGGAGTTGCCCTAGATCCTAACTGAAACCCTAGCTGGGATTTCTTTCCTTTTGTCTTATTCTGCGCAAATTTCAGTGAATCCCTGCTGGCTTAACCTTTGCACAATAGATGGATTGAAAAATGAAGGCTCTCTTTGTGAGTTCTTGGTGTGAGAGACAGGTTTTCATCTAGATATTGCAATTGGAGCCTTTTGTGTTTGGAGGAGGAGTGGAAGTATGCAGCAAATCCCAATTCCCCCTCCAACTGTAGCAGGGATATAGAGCTATCTCTCTGCCTTCACAATGACATCTGTGGGCTGCAGAGCCAAATTCTTCCTTTTTCCTGTTTGGCTTGAAGAACTTTCATTATTTTTACAAAATGCGTTAACTCCTTCAGGAGGAATTGCAAGCAAAGCATTGTGCAATGGGTGTACGCCCACCCTGCAGGCTGTGGCTGAGACCTTTTCCTGGTTAAAAGAGCTGTGCTCAAACAGAACCGGTATGGTATCTGACACCAAGGCCCTGGTTGCCTGCATCCTCTGTGGGTAGCGGATTGTGAGGCAGTACCAGAGAAAACTCTCAGTGACCATAGGTCTCAGAGAGAACTCACAGTCAAAAACCTTATGTGGAAATAAACATAAAATCTATTTTAGACTGTGTCTCTCTTGGCTTTTTCTCTTGGCTAGCTTTAATATTTACCAGTCATCATGTTGACTTCTCATAAACCCTGTTCTTAGGCACTTATTTGTCCATGTGTACTGGACTGAAAGCCTGAGTGGCGAAGGCAGGACCAGGCAGCTGCGTCACTCAGCAGCTGAGTCCTGCTGTGAACATTGCCCACAGATTCCACACCAACCAACACAGCTTCCTACAGAGATGTTCCCTGTAGTAAAACACTCCACCAAAACCTCCTGAAGGGCAAACCTATTCAAAGCGAAACAGATCAAACCCCCCAACCCCTCCATTCATCAAATGAACTATAGATAAATGCAGTCTTCTGAAATATATTAAAAAAAGATCCACTTCCTTTGCAAATGGCAGGAAGTTCCTAATGCAAGACCAAATAAATGACTCACCCCCCATCTATGCTTTTGCTGAAGCAGCTAAACCTGCCAAAAGCAGTTTCCAAACTGGAAATAAGTACTTAAGTGGGGATATGAATAATACCAGGCAAATCTCTGACAAAAGCATGTGAATCTTCAGTCTGTGGTCTTATTTATTTATATTTTTAATTGAGGTCATTGCCCTTGGTTCAAAGCTGCATTGAATAATTTTTGGAAGGACAGCCAATCCATATGGCTACATGTCAGCATCATCCAGGGATCCAAAGACAACAACAAAAGGCTATAGTAGAATAAAATTCCCAGTGGATAGGGTGTGATATTTGATGGGTCACACAGGGAATTCTTTTAACATGAACCAGCAAACATCAAGTATATTTTTCATAAAACACGCAGCTTAATCCAAAATTATCCCTCCTGTATTGTTAGCGAGAACAAGGGAACACCCAGTTTCTTTTGCAATGACTAATAATATTACCACTGCTTAAATGTAAACAGTGTGCAGAGATCTTTCTAAACAAACGCATAATATTTTTTGCAAAATATAACACTGTGCTCCCACTTTATTTTATTTAACTCTTTTTCCTTCTTTGCTACTGCAGCACAACCACTGAAATTTCCTGAGTTAATGCTGGCATGGCAAGAAATATAATGTCAAGGGAAAGAGGAATAGTCTTATAATTAAAATCTGTTTCCATAGCATTGAAATGGATGGAATTGATACCCTTTGGTGGACTTTGGATCAGGTCTCTACTCTGGTGGTTCTTCATTTGCACCACCTTCTTTTCCCTGGAGCCTTGTTAGCATTGATTAGTTAATGGCTTTAAAGTGCTTTTTAAGTGCTGAAGTATTGGAAGTGCCAGATACTGGAACACATAGGCAGGTTTCTGCCCAGTACACATGATCAGTCTTTCACTAGCATGGAATTATGGCCTTTTATTCTTTGGGTGTGTGGATACCTACAACAACCCAATTTAGTAAAATAAATAAAACAGGAAATGAAGGACTTGTTTACTTTACTCTTAAATAACTATTCTGTGATCTCAAGTGAAAGCCACCAGCAGCACTGGGGAGGTTTCAGGTTCATTTGCACAGCCTGTTTGCTGGTATGGGAATGGAGATCTGTGTCGAGACAGCTACCCCTCCAGGGATGCTCTTCTCAAAAGGACAAGTGCGTGCCAGCTGCACAGAGCTGGTTTATGAAATGAAATAATATTTACAGTAGAAGTACCCATTAGGATTTCAGAGGGCCCACATGGGTGGCAGCTTGTATTGTCTCCCGAGCACAGCGGTTCCTAAATACACACGTCTGTACACGTACAGCTCCTGCTACAGGAGCCACTCAGCTGCTGAGGGAATGCAGTGAGAGCAGTCCTGCAGCCCAGCACAGCCTGAAAACTCACTGAGGCTGTGTGCTTGCATTGTCAGCAGTGGCACTGGCAAATTAAGCCTGGAAATTCCTGTTTTCCCAACCTGTCTTCTGAGCAGGCTTTTTCAAACAGAGGGGAGTGATGTTCGCCAAGCTTTCAGCTCTGCTCCTTTCTGGCACAGGTCAGAATTTGGATCTCTGAGTACAAACTTTATCAATTACATCTTCATACAATAAAATACTTCCTAACTTGGATTCTTAGAATTACTTCATTTTCTTTTGCAATCCACCAGTCTCTCAAAAGTGACTGTAAATCATCATGTTATTCTCAGCCATAACTAGCAAAACAGCTGGGAAGAGTGCATGAACTAGTGAAAGCTCTGTTTGGATGCACAGGTTGCCAGGCTTTCCAAGCAACTACTCCTTGGGACTCCTACCTGCCTGTCTTCAGCACTTTTGAAGGTTCAATACTGCATGTGATCTAAGTAACAAACAAACTGCAAAGGCCAAAGCAAAAGAAAATGCTTCATTTCAGTTCTCCAGTCCTTTCCAGACTCCATGCTCCACAAGTCTGCATCTAGTGCACAGAGAACAGTTCATTCCATCTGAATCTCTGAAGCTTTCAGCCCCTTCCCCAAAAAGCAGCCAAGCACAGCAGACTGAAAAACTGCCTGAGGATGAGCCAAATCATACAATTCAGACACTGCCCCAGATCTGTTTTCTGAAGGACTGAATGTTTCTGAGCTGGGATATTGTTTCATGATCAGATGAAGAAAGGATTAATCTCTTGGAAAATTAGTCAAGCCCATGTTCTTGTTCTAGCATTTTCACTTGTTCCACAACTTTGGTACACTGAGCTAGACTGATCTTCCATAACAAACACAGCATGTCAGTGACCTGATGACATAATTTTGAAGATATGACTTCAAAATAGGCTCAGTTGCAAATTAAATTATTTGTGATGGTTTCATTGGTTTCCTGGCATCATAGCTTAAACTGATTATGAAAAAGATTAGGCCTTTTATCATTCAAAAAAACAAAAAAAACCACATACAAAACAGTGCTGTCTTACGATGACAAATGCTTCTCTTGTGTTGCTTAGAAATACTTTTCATCCTTGCAGACACTAACTAATCAAAGGAAAGAAAACAAGATAAGAAATTTCCTTTATTCTACACTTGGTAATACTTCAGAGTTATTGCTGCACAACATGATCTCCCATAATTTTGTGGTGAAAAAGGAACCAGACTTCCAGGGTTCTTTTTCCAAAGGCAGCAGTTTCTGACTCAGGTGCAGAAGCTGACTTCGGAGGAGAGAAGCTAATATGCATTTGAACAGCAGCAAGCTTTTGTAGACTCGACTTAATAAGCTTATTATATAGCTGAGAAAACAGAGGCTGAGAGTTTAACAGAGTTTCAGAGTTTGAGGAATTTCTGATTTCCTCTTCAGGCCACTGCACAAGGGGGAATGACAACATGCTGTGGATTTAATCTGTTTGGGTCACAGTAACATGCCATAAAAGTGAAGTTGTTAAGTGAAATCACACACTTGGGGGAAGAGTGTTTTACAGAAAAGTCACAGAAAAAGCGGCTCAGGCCGTGGCAGTTGAACCCGCCTCTTGGCGGATGGCTACACACAGAACTGTGTATACAGAGATACTCTTTGCTCAGCAGGCGAGGGCCTCTTTTTGGAATAAACGATTAGCTGCGCTTCTTGCCAAAGAGCTGTTCACTGGGAAACTCACCCAGCACTTGCAGCACCCGCTGCACCCTTTGAACTTCACCAGAAATGTGCAGAGGCATTATTTCCCTCCTGCAATTACAGTTCCTTCTTAGGCGTCATTTTACTATATGAGCTTAAGATTTTGCAACTCTGGTAAACAGACTTTATATCTATACAGAAATATGTAGGTCCGCTGGACTTTAACCACCTGTGCCAGGACCCCGCTGTCGCCATCCGCGGCTCAGCCTTTCCCAAGGCTACCGCTCCTTCGGTCCTTGGGCAAGCCCTCGCACACATTCCCTTCTCCTCGTCAATCTGTGCGAAGCCCCGGCTAACCGGGGAAGCGGGGCGCGGGTCTCCGCCGGCGGCTGCTCTCCAGCCTGCCGGGTGTGCGATGTCAGCGCTGAGCCTCCTCCACCTGGGCTGCACGGCCAGCGAGGAGGGGAGCCCGGGCTTGCAGGTGGGTGTCGGGGTTCCCTGCTGGTACCCAGGGACGCTGTCGGGCCGGGCACAGGGGCGCAGCCGCCGCAGGGGCCGCGGCCAGCGGGGCGAGCCCAGCGCCGGGCGGGCGGAGCCCGTGGCGGGCGGTGGCGGCAGCACCGCCCGGAGGGCGGGGCAGGGGCTATAAATCCACCCCGCGGACGGCGGTCGGAGCGTGGGGCGGCAGCAGCGCAGGGACAGCGGGAGCACGGCAGGTAAGGGAGCTTTGTCCGTCTGTCCGTGTTTCCATCCACCCACTCATGCATCTTTCCATCCATCCTTTCACCCGCCCCCGCGGACCTCTCAGTCCCCTCGTGCGCGCATCCTTGCATCACCCTCCTCCTTTTTCTTAAAACTAAATCCCTTTCCCCGTCGCTCCGAGCAGGTCTTTGCCGGGTGCCGAGGGAGCGGGTGGTTCTCAGCGGTATGATGGCTTAGAAGGGGCAGCGCACGGCGCTCCCCGAGCCGGACTCCGGCCCTTCCCGGGAGCGGGGGCGGCTGCGGGATGCTGCTGCCAAGGTCCGGGCTCCCGGGTAGCAGTGGGATGGGATGGGCTGGGTTGGAAAACAGCTGTGAAGCCAAGGCACATACTTTCCCTACGGAAGGTGACCACTGGTGATTGCTTGTGTTTCTGTGCCCTCGCAGCTCAGTGCTGGGTTTGGAGCTTGGGACAGCCTTGAGCGGTGTCCGGTCAGTTGTTTCAGTGGGGTTGTTGTCATCGGGTGTGAGGAATGTAGTTATAGTTCGCCACCAGCGCTTCCAGGCACTGCTCGGTTCAGAGCACTTGAGGGGAGTGTTTGCAATGGAGGCACAGCCACGCACTGGGCTTGATGAAAAAAGGGATTTGACTTCTGCTGGGGAGGAGGTTTTGGTTAATGCTTTTCATCATGGTACAGTTTTCCTATGAAACACTTGCAAGCTGACATTGCTCACTGCATAACCCGCTATTTTACAAAGATCACAGTGCCCTATTTAGCACCCCATCCCCAGAACAGGACTTCAAATAGAAGTATTTACCACCTATGTTATTTCGATGATTTTCTTTCTCCTGTTTAAACAGAAGCTGTATTTTGAACCTAGAAAATGCAATTGTAATGACATGGAAGAGGTCAAAGACAACCTGAAGTTTTCTGTCCAGGTTCTCTGCATGGTGTTTTGACTGTTTTGGTTTCCTCTGGCTTTTTATCAACTTTTTGTGAGTGTGTCCAAGTGCATCAAAGATACACAGCTGCTGAAAAACTCACTGTTGAGGGCAAGCAATGGAAATAACCTATAAAGAGGAACTATCAAGTGCTTGAGGTAAACACCTGAGAAGCCTGCCTTGCTGTTCTTAGCCTTGGCTATTACAGGCATGATTTACATCAAAACCTCATCCAGTGGCATTAAGCAGTGCACTTTGAACTTGACTCTGGGAACATGTTTGGGTTTTTTTTATGTTGGAGGATTTTTTTTTGTGGGGACCTTTTTTTTTGCTTTGGTTTTGGTGGTTGCTTTTTTTTTGGTGGATTTTTTTTTCTTGTTTGTTTTAATTTTGTGCTCTTTTAACCAGAGTCTAATGTAGTTTGACATAGAATGATTGTTTTTTTATCACAAGTACTTGAGTAAACAGCAGGCAGCTAATGCTGTACAATGTTCTGTGCACAGCAAGAATTTAATGACTTTGGATGAAATGGTAAAACTTGGAGTAGATGTAGCAAAAATAGTGATTTTGTATTTCCCAGGGTACTAATGAGCCTCATGCCCTTAAAGAAGAGTAACTCATGAATGTGTTCAGGAGGAAGTGCTGTGTGTTTTGATATGGAAAACACAGATGTAGTGAAAGCAGATTTTCATGTAGTAATGACAGACTCCTTAGGGTCTGTTTTTTATGCCTGATATTTTTCAGTAAAAATTGAACAGATGCCATGGCATAATGGTTTGGCAACCTGGAGGCCTCAGGTTCTGAGTCTGAGTTCCTCGCTCAGCAGATAACTGAATGGACTTGATTTTAACTTTTAAAACTTTGGACAAGAATTTCTACAGTTACTGAACTGAAGATCATAGAATGGTTTTGGTTGGAAAGGACCTTAAAGATTATCTAGTTCAAGCCCCCTGCCATGGGCAGGAATACCTTCCACTAACCCAGGTTGCTCAAAGCACCATCCAACCTGGCCTTGAACACTTTCGGGGTTGCAGCATTCACAGCTTCTCTGAGCAACCTGTGCCAGTGCTTCAGCACCCTCGCAGTAAATAATTTCTTCCCAATATCTAACTAAAATGGACTGTCTTTCAGTTTAAAGCCATTCCCCCTTGTCCTGTCACTACATGCACTTGTGAAAAGATGAGCTCATCCCTGAGAATGGGCACACTGTGAAGTGACTGACCTTGAACCAGGCTGGGCAAGAAAGGTCTAGAAGGTCTTGACAAACTGGGGTTTTCATTTGTTTCCCTGAGAAAGAAGGGTTTGTGTACTTATTTCCTGCATTCATTGGCCTCTTTTCCAAGATGACAGCAAGATAGAGATGTCAAAGTGTCAGGTGTCCACAGAATCAGGCAATAGCCAAAGAAGTGTCACCCTCTTCTGAGGGAGGGCGGCCACATGCGCTGCCTGTGTTTGGGAACCAGCACCTGGGCTACCAGAAAACAAGCTCTTAAGGTTTTCAGTTTGTGTCTTGCACAATGACTTTTTGTATTCTTGCCAAAATAAAAAGGAACACTAAAACTGTGACAGATCATCTGGGTAGATTGTATGAATGCTCAATAAAACCAGCAGGATCCCCCTATTGTCCTTCCTCCAGTGGGAGGTACTCTGCCCTTTGAATATTCCTTTTTGGACTATGACAATTACATGGGGAGATTACAGAGCACCTTTTGGAACACTTTGGCAAGGGAACCTGGTCCTTAGAAGTAGTTATAAGGCAATTAAGTAATTTGCGCTTGTAGTTCAGGTGGGATTAGCAGTGAAGTGTTGGGAGAAGAATTCTTTGATTAAGGTTTTTAAACCTAAGTGATTAATTTCTTTGACTGAAGTGCAACATATGTCTTCTCATGACCAGCTTATGAGATTTTGACAAACTTCTAGCCTCCCACAGAAAATACTGTTTTTTCACTTAACCTCATTAGAGCACAAAACATAGAGCATATATGTAATGAGACATTTCCTTCTTTTATTATCTCAAAATAGACAAAGAGTAAAACATACAGAAGGCGTGAAGCTGGCTTGAAGCTCTTCAGAATGAACACGAGTAGAAACTGCAAAACCCTCAAAAATAATACGAATTCTAATTGTGGTGGATCAGCGATGTTTACATCATGTGCACAGCTGGAAGCTTAAGGCAGCAAAAGCCTGTTTGCTGTCAGGGAGGGCACAGCCTGGGGAAGCAATGGCCTGGATTGGTTCAGCCCCAGCAATATGCAACAAGAGTGACTTTCTCTAATTGCTCTGATTTGATCACTTGAAAGGAAAACCTTCCAAAATACAGGAGGTGCAACAGCTTAGCATTAACAAGGATGGAATGCTGGTTCTGGAGATGAAGTATGACTTCCAGCTGACTTTTTACATCTAACTTTCATGTTGAGTCACAGCACCTAGAAATACAGAAGAGCTCACTTTTTCCTGTCACTGTTGCCTATATAGATGGCATTGCACATATAGACTACCCTTGGCTGCAGCTTTAGGTGTGCATGTGAATATTTACCTAAAGCAGGATGGTGCTGTCCTTGAAGCCACCTCTGTGGATAATTTCTCTGGACAGTTAGGTGAGCCTGATCTCCAGTTTCAGTAACTCATCATAAAATCATAAAGGGCTTGGGTTGGAAGGGACCTTAAAGAGCATCTGGTTCCAAGCTCTCTGCCATGGGCAGGGATGCCACCCACTAGATCAGGTTGCTCAGGTCCGGGAGCAACTCTGGCCTCTGTCAAAAGCTCTGTCCCAAAAGTTCTAAGTAAATTATTCGCCGCTACTGGAAAGTTAGGGGAAATATTCTGCAACTGTTTCAAAGACTAAGAGTAAGGCAATCTCATTTTCAGGTTCAGTGGTGTGTGTTCCTATGGATGACTAAAATCCGGGTTAGGCATCTTGGAAATCAATGGCTGTGAATATAATGGCTATTGAACTTGGTGTTTCTCTCAAATGGTGCTGGCTTTTTTTCCCAATCTGTGTCACTCCCAGAGCCCTGGGTGACTCCAGTGAGGGACAGTTAGAGGGAGGTAATCCCTACTGTTAATTTCCTTTAAGCAGCTGTAAGGAGCCATTCAGAGCTTTTCCTGAATATGTCTTCGCATATCATTAAAGTGTTATTATGATATAATTAAACCCAGTACTGAGTGTCCATGTGAATCAGTACCATTATTTGGCATTTAATCCCGTACAGCAAGTGTGGAGTACAGAGAAAAGGAAACCCTGAAGTTATCCAAGTGTCAGACTTGAACATGCAAGCTCCTATGTTGGATGATGAGGGTGATGAGTTTAGTTTTACTTTTCCCTCTGGGCTGCTGCAGGTTCAGGTCTGTTTTGTTCCCCAGCTGGCACAAGAGCACTGCCTTTGGATAATGCCCAGAAATTTGTCATCACAGGGGATGTTCTCCATGCAGAGGTGCTCTGTGGTGTGCTTGCTGATGCACAGCTGGACTGCCTGTGCTGAAGAAATTTTCCACAGCTGTACCTCTTTGTACTAAGCAGGATGTGTGTCAGTTTTGCTGTTCTTATTTTGTGTGGCTGATCACGTTTCCTATGTTTCTTTTGGGTTTGGGGCTACTTCCTTTCAGTTAGTTGTCAAAATTTTAATATATCTTTTTCATCTGTCAAGTTTTTTCTCTTGGCGGCTGGAAGTTAGTCAATATAGATCTTCCTTTTCAAGACCTGTTTTTAAAACTGGATATTCACTGCTTTTCCAAACCTTCAACTGGCTGCTTCCTGTCTGACCTAAGTATAGCTTCAAAAGTATAGCTTTTTCAGCTTATTTTCTACCATGGATCTGTAGGACTGGTCTTCTAGACCCATACAGATGATGCAAAAATTAATTGAAACCCCAAACATTAGGACCTAGTGCTGCATGAAAACCTAACTCACTGCAAACCAAATCTTTCCATTTGCTTTCAGCTATCCCTTGGGTTTCGGATTTTTTTGGTGTGTGGTTTTTCTGTCCTTGTCATTTCACCACTCTTACAACCTGACTTTAAGAAATTCTGAATTTTAGGAAGCACAAACTAAGTAATGAGGATCTCTAATGCCCTCATGAAGGCTCTGTAGGTGGAGGCAGTGGTACTCAAAGTAAAAAAGTGGTAATGTGTTTTTATATATAGACTGGTGTGTTTACTGATAGGCATGAGGTATAATGGAAAAGCAATCAGCAAAGTAGGATGCAACTTTCAAAGGAACTTTTATTTGTGAACACAGTAAACAGACATCCAGATGGGAAATGCACTGTTAAAGGAAGGAAGGATTGTTCTTGCTATGGGTTTTTGGGTTGCTTCCTTCAGGAAGCTCGTGTGCACCTTGTCAGACTAATGATGTCGTTTTCCTGCTGCCATAGTTCTGGAGCACTCTAAACATGCTTTGCATGTACTGTAACATATCTTTGCTAAATTTTAAGATATATTTGTATCCTTGGACAGGGTTGTGGCATACAGCGCTATGGGACTAATTATGCAGTAGATGCACTGCATTCTACTGCACTGCAGAATTGCAGAATTTTATGATGACCTTTTATATTATCTGTCCTAGATGATTCTGTTTAAAAGCATCACATTTCTTTTCTGTGGGAAACACTATGAATTTTATGAAGTTTTATATCAAGTCCCAATTCTGTATAAAAGCTTGGATATGTATAACTCCAACCTTTCTTGTAAACACAGCCTGGAAAGTGGTAACAAAATTCTCTGCCTGTAATAGGCACTAACCTGGAGTGTAGATGGGTAAGGCTTTTAAATAAGTCAGCTGAGGATGGTGAATTGCTTTTTGCCCACTTTGAAGGATTTTTGAAAGGTCTTCTTTTGAGAAGCAAAGACTATTCTGGTTCTGGATGGTGCTGATTTAGACACTCCCTCACCAGTGCCACCTGTTGTGGTACAGGCTGTGTCCTCAGCCCTGGGGAAGATCATATGGTATCTTTGGGTGCTGAGGCTTGCAGGCGGGGGAAGACTTTTGCCCAGATGTAGTCCCAAGTAATTCAGCATGTGAAAATGCTTAAATTTTGGTAATTTTATAAAGGGACTTGCTTGGGAAGAATGAAAGATGTGTCTTAACACAATGGTCATTTGTGCAAAGTTTGAGTTCAGATTAAGCTCTAGCAGGCTAAAGTTCATAATAGAAAAGGGAACTGGCCATGCATGGGAACAGAATAATATCCATAAATTATACTTTTCTCCTCAACAAACAAACAAAAACCCTTATGCACTCAGCATGGAAAACTTCAGCCCAGACATTTTGGCAGGGGTTAGAAAGAACTTGTAATAGCAATGACCAAGCAAATTTAATAGGTGGTAGAACAAGTCTTCTATGTACTCAGAAGCTGCAACACATATGGTATGACCTCATGAATAAATGTAAGTTAAGAAACATCATCAGCCTTAGCTGTGATGCTTTGTTACTTAAGTCCTCATCATTGCAACATCAATGTGAAAATGCAAAGCATATAAAAAGAATCCACTATATTCTTGTGAGGGTGCAACCTAGAGAGCCAGACAACATTCCTTGTCTCTGAGAATACTGTGAGCCTCTCCCTTCTGGAATAATCTCAGTATGTTTTTGCCTCTAACTTTGACAGAACCACCCACTTGTTGAAGCAGCTGCAGCTGGGCAGCAGTGCTGAACTATTAAAGCATGGCAGATTGAGAATAGGAGGGGGCAGGGAGCATGTCCTGACACTGGTGAGCTGCAGGAACAATAGCTTATTTCTTGTCGGTTTAGACCATGATCTTTGTAGCAGAAGCTGTCTCTTCCACGTTATGAAATGCCTGATCCATCTCTGCCCTCTCATAACATCTCTGTTATTTCCTCTGCCCCCAAAGCCCAGCCCAACACCCCAGTGCACAGCAGGTGCCAGGTCCTGTATCAGTGAATCGCCTTTAATCTTTGTTTCAGACCGTTGAGCATGGTTGGTGGAAGGAGCAGAGGGATGGGTGCAGAGGAGGTGCTGGGGCAGTGGAAGGAGACAGGCTGGCTGGGGGGTGGGTGTAAGGAAGCAAAGCCTGGGAAAGCAGCTGACTGCTCTTCATCCTTTCCACCTGGCAGTGCTGCCACCCACGGCCTGGAGCCCTTTAAAGCTAAAGCACAACATTGGCACCAGCGTGAATGGGCAAACCCATGTTTGTGAATAAACTCGGGCTGCTGCTCTGATTTTGTATGTTATAGGAAAGCCCCGGGTTCCCCAACCTCCTTCCTGCACCTTCACACTCTGTGAGGACAGCTAGCAGTGCCTGGTGGCTGCTTAAGGAAGGAGGTTGGGCTGGCAGGACTTCTCATAGCTAGGGAGGCCTGGGAACCACTAGGAATTTTCATAGAATTGTAGAATGATTTGAGTTGGAAAGGCCCTTAAAGATCATCTGATTCCAACCCTCCTGCCACTTTCCACTAGGCCAGGTTGTTCAAAGCCCCATCCAGCCTGGCCTTGAACACTTTAATCTCTTTAAGGAAACTGCATTATTGGAGATAACCACTTGTCACAGAGGTATGACCTGAGGCAGTTTCAGGTGCCAGATGCTGAAGAAGCATGAATATTGGAGAACTTCATTAAGGTTTGTAATCTGTGCCTCATGGAGTTGTGGTGTTATAGCATAGGTAGTATTAGGGATTACTACAATAGGAAAAAGCCCTAAGGCATTGAAAGCTTTCCATTTCCCTACCAGCTAGGAAGAGATAGCGGCTCATTATACTGGGAGGGGGTACACAGCAAGGGTGTCCAGACAGCAGGCTTGTCCTTTGGCCAGCTCACCAACCCTTCCCACAGCCAGCTTCTACTCCTGTGAAACATGGGAGGACCTCAAGCTTTCTAAGGAACATTCTTCATTGCATGCCACAGAAAAAGGATTGTGCAAACTGTATTGCAACAGCTTCTTGCTCAACATCTGCAGGGTAGACAGAAGGGCTGCTCCCAGCTCCCTGTGTTGTGGTGCTACTCTCCCTGTGCAGCTGCCAGTACGGATGGTGCGTGAGGAGAGTGACCAGCCCCTGGTCTGAGGAACTGGCAGTTTCAAGGCTGTGTCTGATGCTGGAGTCACCACAGCTGAGCTGTGTCCATTGGGCGCTGGAGCCAGTGGCATGAAGGAAAACAAGCCAGAGCAGGTGGGCTGAGACTGAGCCTGCCGATCTCCTCTCTTGCTGCAGGGGAGTGCCCCAGCTGCTGGCCAGCAGGGCTGGGGGAGATGCTGTGGCCCCCAGCTGTGCCTTGCTGGTGGCTCAGCTGCTGGCTCTGTCCCTGCAGCTGTCTCCCCATGGCCTCACCCAGCTGTTCCTTGGCACAGGACTTGAGTTCTTGGCTGAAAGGTTTTGGTTTCCTAATCAGACTGATTAGCACATAGTATAAGTGTAAACTTAAAAATGGTTAAAACTTTAAGCTCTTCTTAGTTTTTTGGCTTTGAAAAAATCACTGTTATGCTATATTATTCTCCTAACAACATGCACTTGTTGTTTTTTTTCTTGGATACCAGCTCTCATTTTAACTAGAGCCTTCAGGAAAACATGCTGGTGGAGTAAATCACAAAGAGGGTTGAAAGAAAATAAAAATAAAATGGCTAGAAAAAAAAGAAGTTGAGTATCAGCAATTGGTTGTGCTTGAAGAGGGCTGGATGATTGCAGCTCACAGGACATCTATGAACTGAAGACCACCAGGCAGCATAGCTGTTTCAGTTCCCTGATAATATTTGTTTCAACACTTTGATTCCTGACCTTTCCTCATTTGAAACTTTAAGCTATTTAAGGGTTCTGCTTTCAAACTTCCTTTGTCTCAGGTTATTAACATTTAGTTGCAAATTGAGATAATGTGTAACCGGAGGCTAAGGAAGCCTGGAGAGTCCCAGGTAGTTGAGTGTCCAACTTTTGACACTTCCTGCTCAAACTGTTTATTCAGATCCTACTTAACTGTCAAAAGTAATTTTCCCTTTTTAAAGGGGAGGAACTGCTGTAAAACCTCTTTCATGATTTATTCTGTGGAACGATGTCAGAGAAAAGCAGTAACTGTACACAAAGGACCTCGTGATACCAACGCCTGTAACAAAGAGTAGTTTAAACAGGGCAGAGTGGGAGCAGATGCTTATGCATGAACTGTTTGGATGCTTGCAAATGAATCATTTGATTCACAAACAGGAAGAATAAATTTGTCAAATTTGTTATAAAATACCTGAAATGTAAACTGCACTTGGAGATGCATTGTGGCCCATAACTGTACATGGGTGCTATGAACTGCCTTGTCTCGATGTCCACTTGTCTCTGTTTAGTCTCTGCTTAGTGGAGATAAGTTTTGTTTTTTAAAAGCTGCTCTCTAGTTTGCAGTAACCATGTTTATGTTAGGCCAGTCAGACAGGTTTACAGCATTTACTGTAATGACTGGAAGAGGTCTAATTGACCGTGTGGAAGGCTCAAAGGCTGTTTGAGCATCACAGTAACTTTCCTTGCTTCATTGTCAGAGGCCTGAGTTGCTTGGTTATTTTTCTGACCTGGAACTGATGTGGATATTTGCCAATCAACTTTTTCAGAGCTTTGGAGACTTCTTAGATCTCTCCATCCTCGTCTCATCCTTGCAGAGTTGTTCTTAGAGCTGCTACAGGTGCACAAAACCTCTGCTGCCCCCGTCCTTCCTACCTTCTTTGGTGACAGTGCTGACAGCACCTGTAGCTTTCAAAGGATAAAGAGCAGAGTGATGAGATTGGCTTGGAAACACCTCCCACCTGTGCTCCTGGAGCACAGGTTTCACATGGTCCCTCTTTCTCCAAAGAAAACAACACCAGTTCTTGGGAGCTGCGGCCCTCAGTGCCCACAACTCTTTCCCTCTTTACCATTAGATGCTCATGGGTATTTAATCCCATGTGCAAGGTGATTGCTCTCCCTGCTGCTTGCTCAGCCTGCAGAAATGCAAATGCCATCGGGATGCTCTGGTTCCCCATCAGTACTCAAAAGGAGAATAATCTCTGCCGCCAGTGTTTAAACAAGCAGTTTTGAGGAAATTGCCTTCTTTATGAAACACTCAGGCAGGAGCCTTTTGTTGCTCTTTGTTCTCTATGATAACACATAAATAAAAACCGATTGGGTGAGAGGGCAGAGAAATCCTGTAGAGCTGGCAGCAGTGCCCCCAGCCCGTCATGGGAGTGAGGTCATCATGCTTGGTGATGCACCCCATGGCACAAGCGTGGACAACCCTACATGTGCCTTCAGAAACAGGAAGTTTGAAATGGATGATCTTGGAATTTGTTTTTCTTCTGTGCTTGAAATTAATTCAGTCACATATATGTATATTGCCTAGAGCTTGGTATTTGATTGCAGCATTGCTGGTGTCTGAGGATGGCCTGGTGGGTGTCTTCTTAGCCTCTTTGCTGGGATCTGTTATGCAGAGCCAGGCTGCACATTTATCCTGTACCTTCTGCTACCAAAGAAAGGCTGCAGCAGTGATTGTCCCTCCAGTGACGATACAGAGGGAAAGGGGGGTATTATGAACCTTTAATATCAAAATAAGCTGGCTCCTCATAGATTCCTGAGCCACTAGCCTTGGTGATGACAGTTGCTGCAGTGATTTTGGAGCAGTGGGATTGGGCTGGGATGGACACAGAAAAGCCTCTGAATGAAATCAGTCAACACAGTATTGCATAGATGACTTCACCCTTCCTCACACCTTCCTTGCTTCCTAGAGTCTGATGCCTTTCCTACTACTTGGCAAAGGTTGATATGCCATCAGTTTCAAAGCACTTTGCCAGCTGCAGAAGTGTCTTAGACATTTAGGGGTTTTTTAGAAGTATAATTCTATTAAACCTCTGAGCAGCAATTGCAAAGGGTATCTGGGTACAGGGTGGTGGGTGGCCACTGGGTGGATGTGGCTTGTCCTGGAGAGGACAACTTGGGACCTCTCAGCAGACTGAATTGGCCAAGCAGAGTGAAAAAAAGTTGTTTTTCTCCAAGTTGGCAACTTTACACTACTGCTTGCAGATATAAATGAACTTTGTCTTTGGAAGGCATCTGTGAGGCAAGTGCTTTGAAATCTGTATAAAGGGATGCTTGTATGGTTATCTATTTAGGAGAGTTATGCAGATACATTAGCTTTGAGCTGCCCTGTCACATCACAGAGGGCAGCACAAAGCACCTATTTAGAAAGTATAAAATTTGTGCTGAACAAGGGTGGTACAAAGCCACTTCCCCATCTTTCTCCTTGGAAAATAAGATGTTTTTTACAGTGCTGTCAGAGAGCTGGGCTTTGTTTGTCAGCTCTTGTGAACAGCGTGTTGTTATCCTGCCTTATCACAAGGTTGCCGCTTGGTAGGAACGTTTCAGGTGTTCCTGATGCACAGGAGGAAAACCCAGAGCTTGGAAATGTCCGCTCTTAAAACATTGTGGCTCCAAGATATGATATCTTTCCAAAAGTGAGGACTTGGTGAAGGCAGGGTTTTTGTTCAGCAAACTTGGTGGCAGTCGTGCAATCTGCTGGTCAGCACTTCCTAGTGCTGGCTCTTTCGGAAACATAGAGCAACAACTTTGAACTATTATGAAAACAGGATTGTTTTTAAGGCTATTAAAAGCACCCATCTTGTTCTTTTTTGGCACAGTTTTTTTGCTTATTTGTAGTCAATGCTCTGAGTCCCTGAAAATCTCAAAGTACCCCATGTAAACATCTCTATTCCACACACAGTAGCTGCAGCTTTGTTCCCTGAGCCACTTCTTACTGGAAAACTGCAGGGGACCTGGCTTCTTACTCCCCTCACCTATGGGCAAACCATAGAAAAATCTCTTGCACTTCTAGTCCCTATTGCAGTACTAAGTGCAATATTAAGGTATTTGTCCTAACAGAACTTGCTGAATTTAAAAGAAAAAAAAAAAAGCCCTTTGACTTAGGTGCAATTGTGTATGAATATTTCAACCTCCAAATACTGCAACAGCATTTATTTTTCCTCTCTGCCATGCACAATGGCTCCCTGTGTAGAATAGCAGATGACATAGATGGCTGCAATCATAAAAATATATAACATTTGCTAAAATGTCATGTGCAATTGCTCAAAATTTTGCCAATTCTTTTTTTGCTTATTCTTTATGATTAAAATCTGTAACAGCCAAAACACAATGGAAAACCTGGAGAAAAGGGTGAATCAGAGTCACTTGAGTCTCCTGACTATTTAAGTACCTCTGATGTAATTTTGTAAATTTGGAGTACAAAGCGCTGGCAGTGGGGTCAGTTTTGGTCCTGTCTTTATGCCTCAGCTGGTTGTGTAACATTCATGAAACACTTCTCTAAACTTTTACCAAAAATCTCCCCAAATGCATAGCTAGCAAGAAGAGTTCCTAAAATCCAAAGCTGTTTGAATGTGCATGCATGGATACTCACGTTTTTCCAGCATTAACTTTTAGTCTGAGTGTGTCTCTTTGTGGCTTTCTGCAGCATCCAGCTGTCCTGCAAAGTGTCACCAGAGCATCTTTGCCCAGGGACAAATGCATCGAGTTAACCCATGGGACAGAGTGAAAAATGATGCTGCTGCCCTTGTCTGGATGCTCCTGTGGGCTTCACAGCCCTTCCTGAGGCATCAAGTTGTTTATGTAGACAGCGTGATGGGCTTAAATCAGATTTAAGTCAGGAGATGGGAAATCATGGTTTAAAGAATCGATGTAAATTGTGTTCTGTAGTTCTATGGTTATCTTCAGAAAATAATTAAAATGTGTTTAGCTACACTTAATCAATAATTCCTAAATGTGTTTCAGCCTCTTGGCTTGCTTTGAGTACACTTACTCACATGCTTTACTTGAGACTGTTCCAAACTTTTCTTAAAAACCAAATATTGGATTTGTTTTATAATTGTGTAGATGGAAGAAATTGGAAATTTATTAAAGAGGCCCAAACCCCACACGATATGCATTTCTCCAGCAGGCTAAAGGATATGTAATCAATAGACTTTGACTTCTGTATTTGTCATCCTTCTGCTGCAGCAGTTCTAGGATCTCTTTTGAGAACTGTTTCTAGTCATTTATTAGAGCTTCATAGGGAACAGCCCTTTGACTCTGGTACCTCATCTTTGTCAAGAGAATGAAAAGATGCTGTTCTTGTCTCCCAGTCTGGGCTGATGTGGTCACTGAACTGAGATGCTGTTGGTCCAGTGCAGGAGGTGCACTGCACCTGAGCCATGACCCATGACTCTGGTTGCCTTGACACTCACCTCTCCTGGGGTTTGGCTGTGTCTGTGTTCCCAATTAAGCTTCCTGCAGCTGATGGCTGGACATCACAATGCCAGTCCTGTCCTAGAGCAGGATACAGCCATCTTGTTCCTTCCTTTGACAGTTTTGAAAATAGCATTATTGCATGAACCTTGTTGGTGTCCACTTAAAGGAGTATCTGGTTTCTATCTGTCCTGAAGAATGGAGCACATCAATCTCACAGCAAAATGATGCTAATGTGTGTCCAGTTCAGTTTTATTGTTGTAAAAATTTGGGGGATAGTGAGGGAGCCTTGCATACATTGAAAAAAAAAAAAAGTTGTCAGAAACAACTGTTCAAGCAAATTTCAGAAGGTGGTTGGGTAGATTTGGCTATGCCTTCTTTCACCTGTGAGATGATAGTTTCCATGGTTCTCTCGGCTGTCCCTGCCCTGTTTCCTTAAGCATTCCCTGCTTTGAAGCTGCCAAGCTTCTGTTTGATCTTGCAGCCTTAATATTTCTTTAATCTCATATTGTGCGGGAGTGTGTATATAAATAAACCGGGGAGGCATTTTACAAGAGATTTATAACCTTCTTGCAGAGGTCTTTTAAACCATAACCTGAAGGAGTGGGTCATTGTGGGGGCTGGGTGGAGCAGGATCTTTACTTGTTCCTGTATTTAATCTTTGATGCAAGCTCAGAACAAATCTCTTTTCCTCTTTGCAGATATCAGCTACTGACCATGTCAACAGAGTTCCAGGATGCTCACCTTGCAGAGGTGAAACCTCTGGTGGAGAAGGAGGAGGTAATTATTTTAAAGCTTTTTAGAGCCTATGTGTTCTGTGTGAGGACTGCTGTTGGAATTGCACATGTGTTCTTAGATTATTTCAAACATTGTATGGAAGAAACAAGAAAAACTGAAGGTGGAATAAGAGTAGTTTTTTGGGTTTTGGTTGTTTCTTTTTTCTTTTTAATAATGCAAAACTGAACCTTAATTATTTGTTCTTGTTGTTTGGTTTTGTTCTTTTAATATGATGGTGACATGTTTTCCTCTCTGAATAATGGCATCTCTTGGTGTCTTTAGCTGTACTGAATGACGCCAGTTGGGCAGCCTCATGTACACTCCTCTATAGCTACAGATTTCTCAAGGTAAAGACAGACTTTGCTCTGTCAGCTGCCTCTCCCAGAGAGAGTCTTTACGTTTCCTTTGGGCACAGCTGAGCCCAGAGGTTGGGCTGAGCCCCCTCTGGTCCTCTCTGGGTGTACTGAGCCAAGAGTTACAGCCAGCTGGGCATGTACAACCCACAGCCTGTTGCAGCATAGAAACTTCCTAGAGTTTGTTATACTGCTTTCCAGTCCTTATTGCACCATTTTCTTCCCAAAAACCCATCAACATCTGGATTCAGTGGCTGACTCTTCAGTGGTAGCCATACTCTGTGCTTTGGTGTGTTCATGGCAAAAAAATCACTGTAATATGTAAAAAAATATCTCAACGTTTTCTTGAAACAAAACTAAGAATTTTCTCGTGTTCCCAATGACATTATTTCTTGACAATTCTGTATATAAATGTATTGGTGTATTTTTCTGGTCTTATCCACTAGAATTCATTGCTCTATCTGCTACTTTCTTTTTTATTCCCTCCCTCTTTTATGTAAACACTTCAGAAAATCATTTCCACTTGTGGCTGCAGTGAAATGGCTAGAGAAACTTTAAACACAACTCCTTTGCCAAGGACATTGCATGAAAGCAGAGTTTGTTTGGATACCACTGAATGCACCACTCAAACTTTTCAGAAACTAAGACCCCTTTTTAATGCCCATGTTGTTCAGTCCTACCAAAGCAGAGGAGACTCTAAGCAGAAATTTTGTTGGTACTGAAATATCTTTGCTTCAAAGTTCAGAACTATCTTAAAATACTGATTAACTTTGTGGGTTTCTGTAGAACATAGGTCAAAAGTCAGAATCTTGACAATGAACCCTATACGCTTTTGTTCATGATGTTACCAAAATTTTGTCTGCATAGGGAAACTAGGACAGAGTTTGATTTCCTCTGTGGCCATTTTAACACAGATGAAGGAAGTTATTTAATGTCATTTGAGAAAGTGGAAAAGGTTGTCCTGAAGGATGCCCAGAACATATTGAGATGAGCAGTGGAGCTGGCTTTGAGTGGGTTATTGGGTGATGCACTCCAGAGTCATGTCCTGACTTGTGTTTGGGTTTCTGCTAGAGCCAAGTCTTTGTTCCTGAGCAATGATCACCCTTATTTCATACATTGTTGGTGCAGATGCCACATATACTTATTCCTTTCAGCTCTGGGTCCCCCTGGAACAACAGTCGATGAAATGCTGTGTTTAAAAGGTCATGAGACCAATAATACAGCAAGAGTAAAACACAGCATATTGTCTAAAGCTGAGGCTGTGCAAAGTTATTTCTGCTCAGTCAGATCTTAGGTAGTTGCTTGCATGTCCAAGACTGTTCCTAACTGCCTAAAAGTGACAGCCGTGAGAATTACAGGTTGTACTGCAATGCTTTGAGGCTCCCCCATCTGAGATGATATTGCCTAAGAAAGCAGCTATGGTGCTTCTGACATCTGTCCTTAATTTACCTGGGGGTTTTCAGGCTGAGTGACCTCCTTGCCAGTATTCTAAGCATCCCTTTTTATCTCAATATTATTTTTCAAGCTTTGACTTCCTTTGCACTTTACAACATAAATTGTTTGCTTGGCTGATCTTCCCTCTGTTTTCATCCCTGCAGTGGAAATAAGAGTTTGGCTTCTTTCTTGTCCCTTAACAAAAGGAAGTAATTGTAAGACACTTCTTCCTTTGAAGCCATAAGCCTTGTAGACTATTGGAGGTGGGGAGATTGTCACCTAACTCCTTTCCTGGTGGAGATCCTCAACAGGTGCAGGAGCTTGTCACTAATAGGTATGGCAGGTGACAGGTTGGAATGGACCCCTCTGTGTCCAGCCAGCCACCCAAACACTGCAAAGACTAATTTTGGCTGGAATAAGACCCTTCCCACCTTCCACATCATGTGACCAAATCCCAGCAATGCTTGCTTAACTGACTTGCAGGTGTTCAGTGCATCCTTGAACAGACACTTCCCATCCTAGGCATGACTGAGGACGTCCCATGGCTACAATAAGTGATGCAGAAAATTCAGTGTTTTACTGCTCCTTGTGGGTGTATTGCTCAGAGATTTAACAATAACTGAGGATGCACCAGCTTTTGTCTTTCATATTTTGCTGGTCTGTAATCTAGTATTTTACTGCTTTCATTTCTCCATGAAGATTAGTGGGTTTAAAAGCTCTTGGGTGAATTTTGATACTCATTAGAAGAGCTTTGAATGGAGAGTGAGAGAGAAGTCTCAGCTGCAGAACTGGTGGGCTAGAACACACATCCAAGCATAGATTTCCATAGCTGCAAGTTACTTCCATTAATGCTTTCAAATCTCTTCACAGGCTATCACTCGCCTCCTTCCAGACTTCGATGTTCAGGCAAGTAAAGCTATTATTCTTTCTTTTTTTTTCCTTTTCTTTTAATTTTTTTCTTTTTTTTTCTTTTTGCAAGAGAAGAGATTGAATTGACATTTGAGAAAACAGCAAGATGTGACCAGAAAGGACTGCCTGCTTGCCAGGAATGCTGTTACTGTGGGAGAGGGGTCTGAATAGGGCTGTGCTGTAACGATGTGAAGGGGACCACAGGGGGCCCTTTCAGACTGGAGCTGAGAAAGTTTCAGTCAAAAGGGGTGGCTGGTTTGTAGGCAGTTCTATTCTTGCTAAGAGAATGAGGATCTTAGTCAGTGGTAGTGAAAACAATATATTCCCCTCCCACATGGACACACACTTTCCCCTGTTAATTTGCTTTCATTAGCAGTGTGCATGCATTTCCTCAGAGGAAATATTTTTCTGGATGCATCCCGTTATGCTGGTGAAATTTTCCAAAATATTCCTGAAGCCTGTGGAGTGGTGGAAGGTGCTAAGCAATCAGTTTTGTCAGTAACAGGAGTGATGGTATTTCTCTATGTTTATTTAGAGCCTGAACATAGGAGTTCATAAAGCACACCACAAGGTCACACGATGGCCCTTCACTTTCCCTGTGTGTCATGCTTTTGAGAAATGACTTAGTAACTCTCCTGGCTCCTCTTATTTTATTGCTACTTGGGCTTTTGACTGAGAAGTTTGTCCTTGCTGGTTTGTAGCTGAGGCTAAGGAATTGCAAGGCTGCAGGAGTCAGGCTGGGTTGAAGTGGGATGGAGAGCAGGAAGGGTGCACCCGCCTCGATGAACAGTGTGAGGGGTGCTTTCCCATTGCTGAGGACAAGGAGTATGTGTTGGGAAAGGAGGCTCTCTGAGTGTCTCACTTATATCAGGGGTGTAGAAATGGAAGCAGACTGTGCAGGACGAGGGAAAACCATTAAATTGTTCTAGTCTCTGTTCAGGTCCTTGAAGGAAATAACCCTTCTCTACTTTCTTGCATGTTGTACTTTATTAGCACCTGGCTATATTTTTATTCAATGTTGTGCCAATAACTTTAAAAATACAGCACAAATTCAAATCTCTTCCTTGGAAACCAAGGGAGACAGCTATATTGGACATTTTTTTTTTTTTCATTTTTCAATGGTTTGTTCTGCTATAGAAAACCATAGTTTACACTAATCCTGCATCTTCCCCCTCATCTTTTCTAATGAAATCCACAGCCTGAAATCTTGGTAAATGTGAGTTAAAGTTGTCACCATGCGGCTTCTTGCAGGACTGTGCACAGCATGGGAAAAGCTTTCTGTTTGGGTCCAGATTGATCACTTGATCTAAATAAATTGAATCCCAGATTAAGTCTGCTAACAGGAATACTGTGGTATTTTGATTAAGAATCCAGAAGTGACCCATATTTCATTTCTATTCTTGGAACAAATTGCTTGGTTTGTAAACCATGTGTATATATAGATTTTTTTTAAACTTGCAAGATCAAATTCTCTAAGGCTTTTTGCTTTTTTTTCTCCATGTTTTGGATTAACTGTCACTAATCCAGAGCAGTGGTTCTTGTCATTTAGCCCTGTTCTGCCAGCCCTTACTTTTTTTTAATGATCTATATTTAAGAGTTTAATCTTTTGTTGTTCTAGTTCAGGAAGGAAGAATGTGGAAGAACGGTTTCAGTGCATTTTGTTAAGACCTGTGACTGCAAAGGAGACTTAGCTTTTGGTCCTTAACACAAGTACCTTGCCTATGTTTCTTTAAGTTCTTTTGTGGTTGATTTGTGGAAAAAGTGGTTTGGAGCTGCTTTGAGATATTTGATTGCTTAGTTCATTAGAGAAGTTCACATGTAGCCCTAGAGCACCCAGATCACTCAGGGCTGAGACTGAAGCTGAAGTGGGCTCTTAGTGAGCAACCTCACCCATGAACTGCTTGGGAAGAGGATGGACCTGGCCAGGGAAGGAAATTATCAGTGCTTGTCAGGATGGAGCTGCTTACTTTTAATGCCTGTGTATGGATGTGGGTGTCCACTATATCCACTGCAAGTTGCTCCGTCCTTCTGGAAACAAGTTCAGCAGTGTTCAGGTAATGAATTTGTTTCTGCCACTACTGAAAAGAACTGTGTGAGGTGTTTTCCTTCCAAGAGTAAATTTTATCTAGTTACTCAGATTTGGAAAAAAATAGATTCTTACTTCACATGCAGTTCTAGACAGACTGTAGTTAAACATAGCTTTCCATTTTTAAAGTAAGCCATGGTATAGTGGGATACTGCGCTTCTGAAAGCGCATGTTGCAAGACATGTGCCTAGTTATTCTCTGGAAGAAAGTCCTATAAAGTTGCCAGGAGAAGGCCAAGACAAGAGATGAAAGAACCGACGGCTCTGAATTGCCTCTGGTTAACAATTTGTCTGTTACTATGTCTGTCTGTGGCACTCACCTCAAAATTGAAGTAAAGCTCCCTTGTGTCTCAAGAAGGAGAGTGTGGCCAAACCTGTTTTAGCATAATTGATGATAAACTGGAGCAGGGCACTCTGCCCTGTGTGGCTTTGTCTTCGTGCCAAGCACATTTTAGTTGTATTTCCAGTTTGATGTATTTGTGTATTCTCTAGCTTAGTAGCTTTGGAGCCAGTGGAGCCCTGGCTCCTCAACACTCTGTATATCCTCCCAGCTCTGTGTGTCAGTCCATCAGGACTCTTTCTCAGTAACTCAGCAAAATTAGAGCTGTGCGGCAGCTGTAGGTGGCAGAGACGAGTTTGTCCCCTGCAATTCACGGCTCCTGGCCATCTGTATCCAGAGGCACGCAAGATCCCTTTCTGCTTTGCTTCCTCCTCTGTCCTGCCTGTTCGAGGAGTAGGAGGAGCTGCCCTGCAATGGAGATGAATCAGCTGGTGCACGTAGCAGGAGGGGGTGGGATTCCCACTGGCACCGGTGGATGGTTTGGGGCGTTGCAGCTGTGTGGATTTCCTCATCCTTTTGGGACGCTGAAGGGAAGGGATGGGGGTGGCTGTGGTTTTGTACTCGGCGGAGCAGGGTGACCCAGTGCTAATCGGACTAGGAAGAATCCCTGGGCAGAGCTGTCGCAATAGCCTGCGTCAGTTCCTGCCCTGAAATTTTTGTTGTTGGCTTCCACCTTAGCAGGGTCACTTACATTTCCATCTGAAATCATCATCGTTATTAATGTACCTGACTCCCAACCTGACTTGGGGAAGCTTTTTCTTAATATTGCTAATTTAGAATAGAAATGTTAACAAAAAANNTATTTTAAATTTAAAAAAAAAATGTAAAAAAAAAAAAAAAAAAAAAAAAACAAAAAACAAAAAACAAAACAACAAGTGGAAATGTGGGCATTGGGGTTTTAGGAAAAAACAAGCATAAGATTAATTGAAATTCTATTTTAGAGTAGAAAAAGCCAGAGGGAAAATGCTAAAGAACTTCAGGACAAAAGGGATTTGAAACTCAACATTGAAATACCACATTAAAAGCTCAAATGTTTTTGATTTCCAAGATATTGAAAAAGAGAAGTAAAAGAATAGCCTATGCAGGTATTACTATAGTAAAATTCTTAAGTAATAATTATTTAAAATATACTATCTTCTAGCAATTTAAAAGCTATTTAAATCTTCTTTAAAAGCTCCGAAGCTTTTCCCTCAGTTCTAAGGCAAGAGAAGGGATGTGTATTTAACAGTCATAATATTATGAATTAAAATAAAAGCATGAGATTGTAATTGAGGATTAAGTATATTTGAAAGCTTTAAAATAATCTTGATGGAATGCAGTGTTTTACTTAAAATATAAAATATGACGTATTTAGCAAAATGTGCAAGGTATAGTTTTCCTTTTTAGATATCTGAGATGTTTTGGTTGCATATTCTGTACTCCAGAAAACAACTTGTTCATAAACATGTTTCTCAATCCATGCCTTCCTTAGCCAGGGTAGAGAGGGGAAGGAATAAATGAGCCTGTGCGATAACAAATTGTCTTCCTCTTCTAACGTCATGAAAAAATAAAAAGGTCACTTGAAGCAAAAATAAAATCTATTTTAGAATGTACCAGCTCCTTCAAACTGAGACAACCTCCCTTAAATTGCACATATTGAAGGTATTTTTATGTTTGTGTTTAGTGTACTAAGATAAGACTGCACCTCTGGTGAAGTGAGAGATGTGAACAGATGGTGTGTTTGTCTTTATCCTTCTATCGGATTAGTGTACCTTGGATTTTTTTCCAAGACAGTGTTTTAATACAAATCAGTTGGTGAAGAGCCTCTTACTATAATGTTGATGTTGATTGGGATGTGCTGCCATCTGTTTTCAGTGCTCTGCATTTTGAAAACATCCATCCCTACATCATGTAGATAAATCTCTTGATCTTTAATAGGATCAATAGGGATGTGAAGTTGTTGGTTTGATGTCACGAAACAAACTGGTTTGAATTGATTGTTTTTTAGAACCTTGTGTGTATTTCCCATTAAGAATTCGTGCTATGGGAAAATAGCACAGCCCTTTTGACTTAGGGGAGTCTCACTGCAGTGATCATGAGGAATTGAGCCAATTGTTAAACTGACTGTGCTATGCCAGTTATTGGGAGCATGATCACCTGTTGGCTCTGAACTATTTTTAGTTGACACTGAGTTTGAACTGGACTCAGGTTTCCAGCTCCAGAAGAATTAGCTGTGGCGGTCAGTGGCATGTGCAGGTTCAAGGGTTTGGTTTTACCTACCATGAACAGGCTTTTTCTTTTATGGATGGAAGAGGAAGATCCTGAATCTTGAAGGTACTCCCTGCAAAGAAAATAAGTTCTGGATTTTCACTGTTGTTACTGGAAACTTCTAGCCATAAAAATCTGATTATATGAAATGCCTATTAGTCTCTGAGGAGAAAATAATTTCAATATTCCACACTCAGCAGGAAGTATGTTACACAATAATGCTTACTTTCATTACTGTGTTGAGGTTGCCAAATTATCAATTCTTTTTTAAGTTAGCTAAGCGTGAAAGAGTAGAATGTGGAATATATTAATTGCTATCATTACTAATTTCAGCAATTATTAATTGCTGTGTACTGGTACTGCAAATCTCTTTAGCAGTATTGTATAATGACAATGCTCAAATACATATGAATGATATAGAATATTTTTGGGGCCCTGAGCCATCTGATTTAGTGGGTGGCATCCCTGCCCACAGCGAGGGTTGGAATTAGATGATCTTTAACATCCCTTCCAACCCAAGCCTTTCTATAATTATATTTTAATAGTATATGTTAATGACATACCCAGTGTATAATGTACAATACCATATTTTTCACCAAAACTGAACTTAGTGGCATTAGTGTGCTGATGTAGGAATCCTTTAAATTAAAGGTTGCTTATCTACACTGGAAAATACTAGCTATCAAATACTTAAAAGGCCTTGGTTTTATTGTCCAGAATCATTGTGACTTATGCTAATTTTTTGGTCTTTTGTGTTTACTGGAAACTTCAATCCTGGCTTTTAGGAAAGAACTCAATTCTGATTTAATTTAGAATAAGTTTGGGGTGTTTCAGCATTTCTGATAAGAAAATGAAACTAAACTTCTCAAAATGTGATGGAAACAGCAATAGGAAAGATTGTGCTAATTCCAGGTTTGAAATTTGGCGCTTCGTATGTTGTGTGGCAGGGACTTAGTTCATCTTTGATGTCTGACCTCTATTGAGTATGTTCTTCTCCTGGTCAAACCTGGCTCAAATCCTATTTAAGAATGACATCCTTGTGAATTAGTCTGTTTTGGTTTCCCCAGCTGGGCATTATGGGAGTCATAAGCCTATGTAGGAGAGCAGCTTGTCTATATAACCCAGTTTCCTGCTGGGACAAAGTAAAAACCTGCTACCCGTCCTCTGTTTGACTTGCTGGATTTGTCACCCTGTTTTGCCTAAGGATGGTCCTGGATGTGGAAGATACAGCTTACCTGATAAGTAATGCAGTAAGTATGCAGAGGAATGAGTATCTAAGGAGATATAAAAGCTGGAAATTAGAGTTTTGATGGAATATAGTTCAGAGAGCAGCAACACTCAACTCACCCCATGTACAGGAGGGTTAGATCTTAATTCAATGCTTCAGCTATAACTTAAAACTGATGTAATTGTGCAGTTAAAAGGAAAATAGATGAAATGTAGAATGGTGTTGCCTAGAATCCTTATTTTCAACAAAATGTGCAGTGCATTCCTTGCATCAAGTTAAGGAGCTGAGATTTAGAATGAATTATGACCTTAGATGTTTAAAGAGTTTTTTAAAAGATTTTTCTAGAGGCTGTGCACCTCCGATTTCTGCAGCATAATTTTTAATAGATTTTAATTTAACTTGGACTTTGCCTCTGGGTGTTACTGCACAGAACAAGTCAAGCAAACCCTGCAGCAGCAGGCAGTGCTGAATGACATGAATCATATCTGTGTCCTGTGTAGTAAATAAAGGATTCTGGTGAGATGCAAAGACTGGATATTCCCTATATAGTTCTTTGATTGTTATGTGAGTGTAACTGTACTGTAAATAAGTGTAAGAAATAACTTTTGGTTTTTGATTGCCTTTATACATGTTGGCAAAATACCAAATTGTTTATACTTATCTGAAATTCAAGTGCAAAAGAAACAAAAACTCTTCTATCTTTTGTGTAAATCACATCTAACTTAGGTAGAGATCCAAAAGCTGGTGCTCAGAGGGACTTTAGTTGGTTAATGAGGGTGTCCTTGTCTTCAAGATCAATAGACAGTATAAACTCCTGTTATGCCAAATAATAGCAGTTTACTTCTTAATGTTGTTTTTCTGATAAGCACCACAATAATGTTGTGGTTATTTTGTTCTATTAGCAAACTTTAGACAGTTGGGTTTATGCTCAGCTCTGTGCATCACAAGCCAATAGAGCAAACACGTTTGGCTGCTGATTTTATTGGGGAAGGCCACTGCAATCATAAGTGTGATAAATCTTTATGGCAAGTAAGCAAATACAGGCTACTTAATGCTGCTTTCTTTAGGGTATAGTGGTTATTTGCTCATCTAGAGTTATTTTCCTAGAAATGAGAAATATTTTATCTTGGCGACTTGTACTTTTGTGAATGTTGAGAGTCATAGTTAAAAGCGCCTGTTATCTTGGGTGTCATTACAACAAACTGCCTTCTTGCTGTTTTCTTAGCCTGCCTTTTAATGTGGTTAAAAAGTGTTTAACTATTCCCTCAGCAACTGGTTAGAGCTAGCAGCTTAAGTGCTTCTGTAGTTGTCTGTGGACTGGAGGAGGTGACAATCAGGTATAAAATGTGGCACAGAGCCCCCACCACGGGGGAGAACAGGGGCTGTTAGCACGGGACGGCAGAGCAGACCCTGGGATGGGGCAGGACCTGTGCTCGTGGCCGTCCAGGGTCTGCTGCAGCAGCTGGGGGCACTTGGACAATCCCTGACAGATTCCTCCTGTTCTCTCCCAGGAGCAAGATGTGGAGACTGTGCACGGCTCAGTCCGTGTCACCATGTGTGGCACTCCCAGGGGGAACCGCCCGGCCATCCTCACCTACCATGACATCGGCCTGAACCGTGAGTAGACTTTATTTACCAGCACAGGTTCTGGGGCAGCACTGCCATAATCAGAGGTGAGAAAGCAGCAGTGGTTAGGAAACCCTTCCCTCCTTGCTTGTTTGTGTGCATTGGAAGCTGTTAGACAGCACCTAACTTGTCTCTTACAGCAAATGAAATTCTCAGATTTTTTTTTTCAATCCTTATGCAGTAAATAATTTGAATATATCACTTAAAGGAGCAAAAGATCTCTGGTAGTTCATAGCAACTGCATATGAATGCTGTAAAAACAATCTCCAAGGGAGGCTGGTGGTGTATTGCCAGCAGGACTGAAAAGAGAACTCTGCTGGGGCTTTGGGTTCTGTCTGGTAAGCAGTCTTGTGCTGCTTGAATTTGTATGAATTACATGTCAAATCAGTATGGAATGAGTGCTGACTTTGTGTCCTTAGCCAGCATTAAAAACTTTCAGTGCCTTTTATCTTATCTGTCATATAATGAGCTAATACCCAGACCTGCTCTAGTTTGTTCTTTTTGTCAGTACTATTGGTTGCACACAATTGAGTGTTTCTTAATCAGTTATCAATATTTAGAAACACCTGTAGATCTTTAAAGTCTGGCTATTGCAAGGAGCTGGATATTATAATATGACAAAAAAATCTGCTTTCTTGCTTGTGTTTTGTGGAAGTGTCTTTATTTTTGATTTTCAGTAAATCAGGGCAAAGATAACCTGGTATCCTTGAATAACACCTTTTTCTTTCTAGAGTTACAAAGTTTTCCCAAACTTGCATATTCTCCTAAAGTTGTTTTGAGCTAAAAGTATTTTATATTCTGCCAAGATATTTTGCATGTATGTTGTGTGAGGACATTCAGAAACACAGACAGAATATTGAGCCATTTTCTAGGCGTCTCAAAGATGGTGCTTTCCACACCAGAAGGAAAATATGCTAATCATCTCCCTGCATTAATATTGCTTAAAAATAAGAAAATCAGATCACCTCAAAACTACAACACTGAGTATCCCAGAAGGATGTTTTTGTCTTGAGCTGTCTGCAGCAGCAGATCATGTAATGTTTAACTTGCAATATTTGGGTAAAAGTACAAGCCACAATCTTAGCCTTGAATATTTTTTTCCTCCATTTGCTTTGAAACAATTAAAAAAGAAAAATGAAATGGATAATTTATCTAAGACAAAAACTGGGGTTAATGCCCTTGGCACGAGTATTAGTATTTTAACTATATATGCCCATTGTCTCAGAATTCTAACTTTGCATAAAGAATAATTTTTTGAGGAACAAGGAGTACCAAGCAAATACTTCTAATAGGGACAAAAATAACATGAAAAAACCTTAGCTGACCTTATTGATTCAACTTTTCATTAACCTACAGGATAGCTTAATAAATTATTTTTGTAGCTGCAAATGTAGTATTTCCTTCAGCATAATTATTTAATATTTTCTTTTCCTTCCCAAGATAAAACTTGCTTCAATCCTCTCTTCAACTTCGAGGATATGCAGGAAATCACCCAGCACTTTGCAGTCTGCCATGTAGATGCACCTGGTCAGCAGGATGGAGCACCATCTTTCCAGGCTGGGTGAGTTGTCAGGGAAACAGCTCTTGCTTTCGTAGTTTATCCTCTTTTTTGGAAAAAGAGTCTTGATCTGCAATTTCATTAAAAAGTACTTGCACCAAGCACAGTAGTTGGCTTTTGAACTTAAATCTTGACAGTGTGTTCCTAAGGTCTGGAGTACTGGGAGCTCTGCTGTGTTGTGCCAGGTCACTGTAGACTTTGGGGCTGCAATTTTGTGTTTTAGCTCTGATAATGAGACTGCTTGTAAAGCAGGTCCTTGACAAATATCTACATCTTATCAATTTAAATACTGACTTAGCTTGTTTTGTAATTACATCCTGAATACAAATACACAACTAAATGGTTGCTATAAACAAGACAGGCATTAACCTCTACACAATGTCCTTCCTAAATCTGTCTTTATGAAATGACAGCATGGTAGATGTTGATAACCTATCTGGAAAATCCAAATTGTTGGGCAGTAACAAGGTGAGGAAGCCCCACAGAAGGCTGTAGATAGCTGCATGCTCCTGACTGTACCACATACGATGCTGTAAGACTTGGAAACCTTGTGTGCCCGCCCCAAGCACTGCCATTGCCAAGAGGCTGCACCCGTTTAAGTGAAATGAGACAGGTTTACCTTGAGATGTCCCTTGGACAGGAATCAGCTTGGCTGAGGGAGGGAGCAGCCAACATGCCAAGGGGAGGATACCAGGCAAGGACCAGTTGTTCTGTAAGAGCTACGTATTAAGAAGCTTATAAGTACCCTTACTGCATGAGCCAGTCTATTTCCCTGCTTAATTTTTAAGCTGGTCTGATGCTGTTGTTAGCTGCAATGGCCCAGTTGTCTATCAGAGCAGCCTACAAAGCTATTTCAGTCACCCCTTCTTTGCATTTGTTTAAATCATGAGCTTTTAAGTGCCTTAGTCCTCATGTCCTGAACAAGTGTTAAGGCTTCTGAGTTGTCAGCTGCAGAGGGTAATCATCATGATCTGTGGCTAGTAATGACCTCTGCTTGATAAAATCATGATGGCCATGTAAGAAGCTGTATTATCTCTACCTGCCCTTCAACTGGGAGACCAGAATGCCCAAATTAAGTGACAGAATCATGGTTTGGTTTAGAAGGGAAACTTACAGGTTATTCAGCAGGGACAACTTGATCAGATGGCTCAGAGCCCTGTCCAACTTGACCTTGAATGTTTGCAGGGATGGGGCATCCAACCACCTCTCCAGGCAATCTCTTTCAGGGTTTATCACCCTCACTGTAAAAATTTAAATCTATCCTCTTTTAGTTTAAAACCATTACCCCTTTTCCTGTCCCAAGTGGCCCTGCTGAAAAGTTTGTGCCCCTCTTTCTTCTAGGTCTCCTTTAAGTACTGAAAGACTTCAATAAAGTCTCCCAGACCAAAGCTGTTGCAGTGACACCAGCTTTTGTCATGACAAGGTTTAATTACCAACAAGAAAATCTAAGAAAAGAAAAGTTTTTGCAGTCGTTGGGGTTTTTTGTTTGGTTTTATTTTGGAGGCTAAACTAGAGAATCATTGAGTGTACTCCTGATGGGAAGCAGAGATTTAAATACATTCCAGGCAGGTATTTTCCAGCTACTCTGGGCAGATTTTTTTTTTCCACATGCTACTCAGTTGAGATTTTGCTCAGAATTTCCTTCCCTCAAAGTTCTGCTTCTGCTTTGATGAAGACCAGGAACATTAACAAACAGCTGTTTTTATTGAGCTTTCCTCAGCAGCTTCATAACCTTTGTCTTCATTTTCTCCATCAATATTAGTGGAAAGCTGTTCTCATTTATGCTATGGTGAGGTTTGTGTCCCTAAAAAAATGCATGTAAGTTTTTTGCCAAATATCTAGAACTCACTTTTGTAGTCCCTGATTCTGCAATACAGGGAAATTTTTTGTGGCGGACCAGAAATGCAAACACAGTGAATGTGGTTGGAAACTTATCTCTCATGCTCAAACATTTTCATAAGTTCTAAGTGTTAACTTTATTTAGGAAAGATTCATTGTGGTCTGTTTTGTTCTTAGACATCTACTGTCCTGTAACATATAGAATATATATAGATTATGTTCCTATTTCTGCTGAATTACTTGTGCTTGCTCCTGATTTAAATTCAGCTCATACACTCAATTATCTCATAATGACCACACGTGGTACTAAATCTACAGTGATCACTATGTCTCTGAATATGCCAGTGAACACTGCTGGATGTGGTGTAGTAACGCCTCAAACGCATGCTTGTTGTAGGTATGTGTATCCTTCCATGGATCAGCTGGCTGAAATGATTCCTGGAATCCTGAAACAGTTTGGGTGAGTGAAGAATTGTTTACTTATTTTTCTGTTTCTTCTCTCTACGTGACTTGCTGACAGAACAGGCATTTGCTTTGGCCTGGCTGTCTGGCATTTTTTTGCTAGAACTACAGTTAAGGTTGTTTTGGATTCCTCTGTTATAGAAGATTGCTTTTGCCTTGGTTTGTGAAAGAGCTTATTTTTTGGCCATTTTTGAAATGTCTGTTTATTTTTAAACAGCAAGAAACTTAGGAGAAATCCCATGTGCCTAATTTAGGGGCTTCCTCCAGTATTCTCTGTGCATAGCCCTCGCAGGGGCAGGGCACAGACAATCTGTTCTTCCCACTGCAACAACCCACGTTTTCCTGTGTGGTTAAGCAGGAAAAAAAAAAAAAAGCACAGTCCCGTCTGAAGACATTTTGTGTTTTGTTTCTGTGGCTTGAGTGTCCTGGGGGGTCAGTATGACCTCCCTGAGCCTCTTCTACCACCAAGTGCAGATGCCAGGTTACCAGTGTTGAAGGACCCAGTGGCAGTGTTCCTTGGTTGTCTGCCTGCACCAAGTCTGGGGAGTGGTCTTCCCTTAAAGCTTAGCTTTAGCAGGAGCTGTAGCTGAGCAAGGTTTCTTTTCGGTGGAGCTCATGCTCCTGATTACACAGTGGAGGAAGCAGGTAGACACCTCCAAGGGGTTTTCAGACCAAGCAGAGATAACTTGGCATTCAGGGTTAGGCAGCTTTGGAAAACAGAGGCTGGACCAGCGCCCCAATTTAGATATTGCTCTGTTGTAACCAGCTGTTACAGTACCTTGGACCACTTTAGGTCACTACCTCCTTAAGGGATGTGGATTTTGAACTGCCTAATGTCAGGTGCAGGATTGTCAATTCTGTTGCTCTGCACAAAAAATGCTACCAGTAACATCAGTAGCTTGAAAATCAGTTATACTGGAGTGTATTTACAAACTCTTGATTTAATATCACTAATGAGAATGAAAACTATCCTCAGGTATTTTCCTAAAAGAATTGAATAACCTGTTTTTCTGAGTGGTTTTGTCTAGTCTTCCCTTCCATGTATTTTCTAAGACCTTTTAAGTGATGCTTTAAACCTGATTTCAGTTAATACAAATATTTGGTTTGTCTCTGCCCTGTTTGGTTATGAAGTTTAAGCTTCATCATGCCAGTGACTGGATAGCAGGAGATGTTTCCCTGCCAGCCTCCTGTTAGAGGAACCAGTGCCCCAGTTGGATAGCTGTGATGGGGAGGGCAGGGGGAGCCTGGGGAGGTGGGAGCTTTGTATTTTGGCTGCACATTTTGGGTCTGTATCTTAGAAGTTTTTCTGGCAGAGACTGACCATTTCCTCCCAGGATCAGAACAATGCTGTGCTTGCTCAGTGTATTTACTGAAAGATAAGTGAGGATAGCTGCTGCCCTGCAATGCACGAGCACCAGGGTCCTGCAAATATTAGTGGGGCCACTGACATTGCTGAGGGTCCACAGCTTGCCCAAGCTGAGTCCACCCTTCTGCAGATACACACTGGCATGTGAAAGAGAAAGGCTACTGGTATGATTTATTTTCAGCACTCTTCTTCATTTGTCTCTTCTGTGAGACAAATAAATCTTCCCTTTATTGCTGTGCAGGCTGAAGACCATCATAGGAATGGGAACTGGAGCTGGTGCCTACATTTTAACCAGATTTGCTGTAAGTTTTGTGGAGCTTCCCTAAAGCCTCAGACCTAATTTTCCTTACACATTGTTGTCCCCGTAGTGTGCACACAGAATTTCTGTTCTGCCGTGCCCAGTTAAGTATGCAAGCCCGGCGTTTAAGTGAAATACCACAATCTGCAGGATAGCTAATTCAGAAGACCTAGATTTTCCATTTTAAGGCCTGGGCTCTACCCAGTTAATTTGCAGAAGGTTTTTATAATGGGAGTTCTCTATTTAAACTGAGGGTGGAGAAAAAGTTAAATCTTAATGTTCTCCAGCTGCTCAGTTGAATTCCTGTAATGAAATTTTTTTTCCATACATATGCTTGTTTTCTGCAAGATAAAACTAGACCTACCACTTTCCTCCCCAGGACACAGTTTGCTAATTTAAATTTTTGCTGACTGTCAAGTTGAAAAGGATATCTGACAAATCTTAAATCTTCTCTTTTGCAGTTAAACCATGCAGAGATGGTGGAGGGATTAGTTCTCATTAATGTAAACCCTTGTGCTGAAGGTTGGATGGACTGGGCAGCAACTAAGGTAAACATCTTTAAGTCAGAAAAATAAATCTTACTGTAAGCCTGTGGAACATGAGGACCTTGGCATTTTTATATGTCAAGGCATGGCTGCAGATACAAAATATCCTCAGGTAATTCCTTTGGAGTTTATTCTTCCATTTGGAAAAATACTTTATACAGGGCTAGTGATAAAAATAAGTACTTTGAGAATACAGATACATGTGGCATAATGGAGCTGCTAAGGACAATTCTTGAGACCTCCTAACTGCTGGGGAGAATGGTTTACCTGGACATGGTAGTTTTGGAAACATCTTTCAAGTGTAGTGTAGCATTCAGTTCTTTCTTGTCCTTGGTTTTGTTTACCAGCGCAGTCCAAAATATGAAGTAGAGCTCAGAAAAATGTCCAGAACAGCATCCTCCATGTTTCAATCATCTGTGAGTCTTAGATGCCAAAGGGACTCAGAAAAGAGTGTTATCTGCAGTAACTACAGTGGACAGATTGTTCATACAAGCAGAAAATATTAACATAAAAGAAACTCCTAGGAGAAACTTGCAGAGCTAGGATGCAACATTCTTTCAAGGCTTAGTTACTAAATATATACCTAGATCAAACTTATCAAAATAAGCCAATACACAAAACTTATTTAAATGAAATATAGTAACTTTTCTATGCTGAAATGAACCGCCTGGCCCATTTTGATTGTCACCCAATGCCTCACTGCATTAAGTTCTTCTATATCTATGCCTCTGCCTTCCACCTCCCAAGTTTTGCTCCTCTCAAGAGTACAGCAGGTGCCTTATATGCTTGTGTCTTTCCAAATCAGGAGCATTTCCTGTGGGTTGTGAGCTTATGGTACCAGCTCTGTTGCATTGTCAGGGTGGGTAGTTGGGAAGAAGAGTGGGCAGTGGGGTTAAATGACACCCATCTGGCTGGTTTTGCTTGGTGTTCACACAGAGATTCCCTATACACCTATGACCCTAGCACTGTTCCCTATATAATTGCATTATGAAGACATCTGATGAGAATAACTGAAACATAAACCCCTAATGGTGTTCTAGTTGGATCGAGAGGGGAAAACATCAGTTTAGGGTATTGTACATAAAGAGAGAGCAGAGAAACATCCATTGGTCTATTTATGGGTAATTGGAAGGTGTCATTTGTTCGGGGGCTGTGCTAATAGCAGATACTTAGATAATCTTGCTGTTCAGATTTCAGGTTGGACAAATGCTTTGCCAGACATGGTCATTTCACATCTATTTGGAAAGGTAAAGTTCAAAAGATTCCTCTGGTATATTCAGTCATCTGTATTTACCTGCTGGGGCTGGGAGGAGGGGATAAGCCTCCACTTAAACAGAAAAGGATGAAGTTAAACTGTGAGATACGATTCATACTTGTGTCCCCAGAATTTTGGGGGTGTGTTCTGCCATGGGGTTTGCTGTGTCCTGAGTACTCAAGTGCATCTTGGGTTTGACAACTCTAGTAGGGACAGCTCCCTGTCTAGGCAGCCAACATTTAAACATGAGTACAAGAGTTGTATATGCTCATGTTCTGAGCTGAAAAACCACACAGATTTTTTTATATAACATACTTATAACTCTGTGGCAGCTGGTTGTTGGCATTAATGGTGCTCTTCAGTGCAAGCCTAATGCCAAGTGCTGGATTGTTTTCTGAGGCTACTTTGCTGTGCTTCAAATTTTTAGTAAATGCAATGGAAAACTCCATTCCAGCAGAACAAGGAACTAATCTATAAAGACTTTAGAACCTAACTGTTTGAAAATGTTACTGATTGAAGTCCTCAAAGCTTAGTTATTTACTATTGTGAAATTGAGTTCCACATTACATGTTTGTAAGGTTTCAACATCTGCTTTACTCTGGAAACATTTATTAGGCTTCTTACCCTGAATCTTTTTTTGTTTGTTTTAAAACCTCACACTTTACTGACTGTAACCATCTGCACTACAACATGTTTTGCAATTGTGAGATTCTAACATTACAACATACTGAAGTTTTAAAGTGAAAATTGTGGTACTGCAATCAGAAGCTAATATTAATTCTGGGTAACTTCATTGGGTGCTGAAAGCTGTCCCTTCCCTCAAGGTGCACTCCTGTTGTGCAGATATGAGTCTGATACACAACTACTGTGCCATGTCTTCAGATCCTTTCAGAAAATAGCCCCTATTCTGAATGATTCTGTCTCCACTTTAGGAAGAGATTCACAGCAACCATGACCTGATCCATACTTACCGTCAGCATATTATTAATGATATGAATCAAACCAACCTTCATCTCTTTGTCAACTCTTACAACAGGTAAATACATTTACCTGATTTCTAACTGGCAACTGTTTTAAGAAGCTGTCCAGCTCTTTGGAGATGGTGTTAGTTGTGTGGTGGGATTACATGTGTTCCCCCAGGATGAAGTTCTGCTTAATAGTACCTTTAGGGATCTCAGGTGGTTTGCTTATTGGAGCAGGACCTTGCCCATTTGTGGGGTGAAAGATTGTACACTGGGTCTGAACTAAGGCATTGTTCCTTCAGTCTACATCTCTTATGAAGGCTACAACATGTATCAGATTAAATTAACGTGAGTGTCTGTGCTTTCTCTAAACTAGAAGAATATAGAAGTATTTATAAAATCCGAGTGTATCAAAAGCCTTTGTCCTCTCTATTTTTTTTTAGCCGGCGAGACCTAGAGATTGAGCGCCCTGTTCCTGGAGTGAATGTTGTCACCCTTCAGTAAGTATTTTATTTGAGAGGTTACTGCAAGTCAGGGACTGCCATTAGGAAGAACTCCTCTCATCAGACCTGGCAAACATATTTAAATAGAAAGTTAAGTAGTTCCTGTCACTGTGCATCTGAAATTTTGGGCTTCCAGAGTACTTGAAAAGTTGGTGTACTTAGCTTCATGCAGAAATATGTTATAGTTAATGGAAACTATAGCTCTGAAGGCACTTGAGCTGTGCGTATACAACCAAAAAACCGCAACCTAAAACTGTTTAGAGAACCAACCAAGCAAAAAAACATTCAGTAAGAGAGAGCAGGTATGAGAATGACAGTCAGATCATCTGCCTTTTGCTTATGCTGCAATTTGTGCAACATAAATTGTCAAGTCCTTCCTAGCTCAGCCGCTGATGGTTATACACAGGAAACTCTCTTCCTCTGACAATCTGTTTGGAATTAGATGGACAGATCCAAAAGTTGGTGCTCTGGGGCCTGGGGGGTAGTAGGGATGAGACTTTGATGCTGATGCCCACATTCAATTTCTTATAAAGCAAGGAATAAGAGCACTGGCAAGGGGGGATTTGCTGCCAGCTGGGGAAAAGAACAGGTTCTCAGCAAGGACTCAGAGCATGTCAAGACATCTGCAGCTAATGCAGGATTTGATGTAGGTTTAAGGTGTCTGGAATGTAAACCAAATCATTTCTGCACACTTAACTGTCTCACCCTTCCAGACACACAAAATATAGCTCAGGGCAAGTCCAGGCTGGGTGGCAGAGATAACACCACTTGTGTGTGCTTCTTTGCAGGTGTCCTGTCCTGCTGGTGGTTGGTGACAGCTCCCCGGCAGTGGATGCTGTGGTGGGTACCCTGAGCCATCTTTGCCACCCTGCTGAGGATGGGTGGGTGAGCCAAGGGACTGCACGAGGCCAGCAGAGCTCCTGCCACACAGCAGCCCTGCTGGCTATCCGTCCAGCCCAGAGACTCTCCTCTTCCAGGCCACAGGAGAACTGCCATTAATTCCATGCTGTTTGTCCCCTCTGCCCGTGCACCATTATTTAATAGCTGCCACGTTAGGAGCAATCACCACAGCAGTTCCAGTGAACCACAAATATTTTCCTTTATACAGGAATCTACTGCTGGTATTTTAACTTGCTGTGTGGTGCTGGAGCTGTGCCCTGGGTCACTCTGGAAGTGAAGAGCTTCTTTTTGACCATTATAACTTGCCCCAGATGACTGGATGACTTCAAATGTTGTGCCTTAATGGGCATGCCCAGTCTGCTGGCCCATGGCCACATGGCTGCTCACCACTTGGGAAGCTACCAGATGACCCCAAATCACAAAATAAACAACACTTGTTGCCACTGAAGTCCCAGAAACAGATGAAAAAAATCTACAGTTCCCAACTATGGGTTTGTACATGTTAAAAATGCAGTCAAAAATGTGAGCTGACCTAATTGGGTTTAAAGTTGTGTATGTATATAAGTAAAGTCTTCACACAGAATCATAAGACACAGTTTAGTCTGTATTAAGCCAGAAAACAAGGTGTTTAATCTGTTTTCATACAAGAGTTCATAATTAAAATCTTGTGTACAATGCCTTATGCTGCTATGCTTTTCTGTAGGTTGAATGCAACTCAAAGTTGGATCCAACAAGGACCACACTTCTGAAGGTAATAACAAAACTCATGCTTTTTAAAATAAATGTTTCTCTCATATAAAACCAATTGGATTAGCTAAAAAAGCAGAACCAGAGTGATGTGTTGCGACACCAACAACACAGTGAGAATCCAGTTCTGATGTGAAAAGACAGTTCCTTCAGGGTGAGAGTATTTTAGTGGGATAAACAAGACTAGGGGCTTCTTGTCAGAGTTAACAGCAGGGAATTTCTCAGCTCCTCCATTTTAAAATAGTAGGGATGAGAGTTGAAATGTTCAGCATTTCACATACCCATAAGGAATTTGACTAGAACTGGCAAAGCTGATCTTGAGATATTTTGAAAGGTTTGAAAAAGCTGTGAGCAGAGTAGGAGTGAAAACCAGTATATTCTGTTCCTGTGCTTCTCTCTCAGCAGTAGTGTCAGGTGAATCGACAACTAATCTACCAGCCAGTTTGGTCATCCTGCCTTTTATGAGGGTACAGTCCAGGACATCTTACTGCTATTTTCCAAAGAGTTGATAAAATGCACTTTCAGAGAGCAGAACTTCGTGCAAAGGCTTTGGCTGATATTTGGCATTCAGAGTATGGGTGCAATCTTCAGCTTGTTACTGATGAAGTAATTCAAACAGTGGAACAAGTTTGGTCATGCTTTGCTGGGAACTTCTACTGCATCTCCCTTTAGTGAACTGGTCAGTGAAAATGATAATAAATGAAAATTTTTAATTTTTTTTTTTTCCTCCTAACATTGAGGAATTATACTGCTGCCCTATAATGTGGGTGTGGCAGACACTATCTCAGACTTTGTATCAGTGGCCTGCCTTTGCTCAGCCCAGGGATACGGCTGATGCCAGATCCTGCTGCAGGCCTGTTTTGCTGCTAACTAATCCTAGATAGGATTTGGGGTTTCCTGTAATTTACGACTCCTACTGTTTTCAGCTTGTGGTGTTCCTTGGAATGGGACTGTTTTTGTTGGGTTGACTTTGAGGGGTGGAGTGGCAGGAAAAATGAAATGCTCCAAAAATATTTCATGCACTCAAGATAGCTTTTCTCGTTTGGCTTTCCCTGCTTCCCTTGGCATGTCAGGCTGATGCTTGCCATTCGCAATCTCAGCAAATCGTTTTTCCCTCTCACCTCTGAGCTTTAGGTGTTTGTTTTCTCTACCCTGTTTGTCATCCAGGTCAATACAGAGTCATGTTATTGTAATTCAGAGCTGAACTTGCAACCAGGGCTAATAGGCTGGTTTCTAAGAAACTGGTAATCGCTGCCCAGCAAAAAGCATTTGTAGCTCCAGCTGATGCTTTCCCTAAGCATCAAGACACTTGGTGGTTTTCTGGGGTGCAGTCACAGCTTTCATAAATATTTAACAGCTTGCTTCAATGCATTTGTCCATGTGTGCTACTCACACAACAAAAGGAAGTGTTTTTCTGCCAGATAGCTGAAAAGGTCATTTCAATATATCCTGAGCATAAGTGAGTTCCTCTGGCGTCATGCTAACTGGCTGTTTTCATCCCCTTTCAGATGGCTGACTGCGGTGGGCTCCCCCAAGTTTCCCAGGTAGGATCTGACTGGCGGAAATCCTACTAATCATGTTCTACAGCATGTCAGACTGCAACAAATGGGTGTTTTCCTGCAGGGTACTTGCTGTTCCCAAATGTCGGCCAAAAGGATGGTTATGATTTCATGAATAATGATGTCAGTTGGTCATCTGAGCTTTCTTTTTTTCTTTAAAGAGCAATGAAGCGCAAAGTTAAGACTGGGAGGGGATATGATTTTCACTAATAGTCTTAACCAAGTAAAGACCTGGGGCGGGAATGCAGAGGTATTATTTTATGCCTATTTACTAAGATAACATGGATTAAGGCTTGAACCACTGGCATTTTAACAACGTTCTTACTTGGACTATTTATAGTATCCATCAGGAAAGTGGGAGACCAGAAATAATAATGCTAGGTTCTTGCATACACTGACTCAGCTTGACTGTGAATGAACTGGAGTTTCCAAAACATATTTAGGTATAAGTTCCAAGGTTCTAATAAAACCAGGCTGGCAAAGTTAAAATTTACCTATGCCCTTGTGTTGCCTCACTAAAAGAGCTGATTTGTAAATCAGCTTTGGATTCTGATCTAACATTTAAACAGATTTCTAATCAATATAATATGGTACGTGGGAACTTAAGGGAAAAGCTAAATTTGTAATTGCCTGCAGCTGACTCCCTGTACAGGCAGTGTATGCTCCAACAGTGGGAGTTGGGAAAAGGCTTTTTTAAAGCCATACAGTAGTATGTGCATTGCTTCTGTTACAGAGAGTCCATTCTTTGCAATGGTTCAGAGAATTATGCAAAAAATATTTTCATGTGAAATAGAGACTGTGAGGCTTATGTGACCTCTATCATCAGAAGAGAAAAACAGGGAGTGCCTCATTGCAAGAATGTCAGTTGTAGGCAGTTGTGCTTGCGTATTCCTGGTGAGCTTTTTGTCCTATAAACATAAGTATCAGCTCTGAATAGCTGAATTTGGTCTCTACTGATTAGGAATTACTCAGTTACCAATCCTGTATGAACTGCCTTGTGCATCTTGTGAGGCCGTTTGTTTTACTTTGGTTCACCTGCTTCAGTAACTGCACAAGTCAAGTTTTGAGCCAGTTTTAGACCACTTATGTTCTCGGGAAATGTCATTCTCAAATGCATGTGTCCATTTTATAAAATAATAGGGAGAACACTAGGGAGGGGAATGGTGGAATTTTCCCGTAAATGAACTTTCTGTACAGTCAGTAGAACCCAGAGAATATTTAAGATGTCCATGCTAAGACAGGGAATCTGTGGACTCTATAACGTTGTAATATAACCTACTGAGCACTGCTTACAATAACTCTCACTCTCTTTTGCAGCCTGCCAAGCTTGCTGAAGCTTTCAAATACTTTGTTCAGGGAATGGGATACAGTAAGTATTGGTTTTATGGGATGATTGATCTTGCTACTGAAGTTAGTTGGACACCTAAGCACCCAGTGAGTCTCTGATCCCGGATGTGTGACCTTTCCCCTGTTGGATATGCATCTGCAAGGGGAAAAACCCCCAAACACTGTCGTATTTGGGCAAAGGGCTTTCAGACCAAGCAATGTTATTAAATAGTGGAGAGCTTTGTAGACTGCTTATACCCACAAATACCTGTTTTACTTTATCTCAATGTCTTTAAGGTGGATATTTGTAATAGAGTCCCCTCATGGCATCACAGGATATGGTTCATTGACTGCACACAACATTTAAAACCTCATTGGCTCAGACACTTTGTTGAGTTGTAGCCATTTTATTTTCCCATGTTGTCTTCTGACAGCTGCTGTGGTGTGGTTGCACTGTGAGCCTGAGCTGCCAGCAAAGGCTGAATATTGGAAAGTAATGGGAGGGGCTTATGAGTCTCTTTAGTTTCCCTCTGGATTCTTGCAGCCACAGCAGTGTGCCATAAAGCTGCTTGAAACCCTCAGCCCTGGACACGAATTTCACTGTAGTAACTTGGTCTCCTTAACTACATGTTTGGAGCAGGGGAGGTACTTCTGCATGTGAAGGCACCCTGAAAAGCATCTATTCAACCTTGAAGGCTTCTCCAAGGGTGGTTCAGGCTGAGAGGAAGGCAAGGGCTTCCTTCCAAGCCTGTGAAGCAAGGTATTAATGAAAGACTCTTCTTGCAGTGCCTTCTGCTAGCATGACCAGGCTGATGAGGTCCCGCACGGCTTCTGGCTCCAGTGTGACCTCCTTGGAAGGACAGAGGAGCCGGTCTCACACCGGGGAAGGCACGAGGAGCCGGTCTCACACCGGTGAGGGAACGAGGAGCCGATCCCACACTGGGGACGGTTCCAGGAACCGCTCCCACACAGACACGCGGATTGAGCTGACGCCAAACTCGGCAAGCAATGCTGAACAATCAAGCCCCAAGTCCATGGAAGTGTCCTGTTAGATGGTTGTGGGAGGTTTTAAACTGGTCACAGTGTGAAAAAGTAATGGATGCCCCCTGTGTATCACAAAAGGATAACTGGTATTAATCTCTAGCTATTCTGTAGGATGAACTGTGTTCACCAGGGTCTGAGAGGGACCAAAGAAAAGAAGCATCTCATTTACTCTATCATTATTCTTGTATCTCAGACAGCTGCTGCTATTGTGCCCTCCTTCAGTGGATGCCAAATTCTAAAGGATACTTGCCAAAAGCTGATGTGGTTGTAAACACTTCAGAGTCAAACTAGAATTGCTCAATACCCTCCTTTAAAATCAAAGCTGTTACAAGCCCCTTTATCTCTTATTCTCTTGAAGTAAACTGGCACAATTTGAGATGAGTTTCAAAGTGGGGGAGAAAAAAATAACTTTGAAGGATGACTTTAAGAAAAGGAAATGAAACAAATGTGTTATGGCCTCATGTTGAAGCTGGAGTTGAATTCATTGTATATAGCTTGACTTCAAATGATAGAAAAGTTAACGTATTGTGCATTTATAGGCCTTCTAATTCATTAGTATTCAAGCCTGTTTTCCTATGTACAATAATATACTACTAAAATAGGCAGTTTTAATGTCACTTTGAGATGAACTAAATCTTTGAGGTTTTTCATTTCACTTTTTTGAGATTTAGTTCCAGTCTTCCTTTCCTTCCCCGCTCCTAGACCCTAAAACCTGCTTAGCCAAATGAGGACAGGATTTAAATTTGGTAAGCAAGATAGGATTTCCTATATGGGAACTCAGGCCAAAGGGTTTACCAAACTGCAGAAGTTGGTGTAGCTGTAACAAGTAGGGTAGCTGTACATGCCAGCTAAGCAGAAACAGCTTGATTTTTCCTTCAGAAAGCTTCTTATCTTTGCAGCTCAAGTTTTTTGTGTCCAGCACAATTGTGATAAATTTGGAATTCTGTAAACAAAGACAGATCCAGCTGTTCTTTGTCAGGAGAGATGAATAACTGTGGGATGGGCATGCAATTAGATACTGTACATTCAACTGCCACTAATTACTAGATTTGAAACTGATGAGATCTCACTGGTGCTGAAAAGTGTATTCCAGGAAGTGGCGGAGCAGCAACACTGTATCTCTGGAATACAGTGTCTAATGACTGTGTAAATGTCATGATCGGCTGGTTCTGCATCTTTGCATAGCCTCCTGATACCTTGGGTTGCTTTCTTTAAAGCTAGTGGCTTGATACCCTTCTGCCACTCAGAATGTCACAGCTGGGTGTTCTTAAGTTTGTCCTTCCATAGCTAGTGGGACAGGGTTTCCAGAGCTCCAGTGCACACCTGCTGAATTGCAGTCCTCACACAGACAAAAAGCTCAAATGCCGAGCAGTTAAATAGCAAACGTTAATACTTTGGGATTGCTTGTTCAGAAGAACACCATCTAGGTTACTTTATATTGACTAACTTCAGCTCTTGTGTAGAATATCCATAACGGTTTGTGGGAAGAACAGACAATTTCCAGAAAGAATAAAGCTATTGTGTAAAGTCTATCAAGAAAAGTTTCTTAATGAAGTATTTGTATTTATTTCAAAACAAATAAATTTGTAACTTTGCAATGTCTGGTGTCTTCATATTTTACCAGGAGTACAGTAATCTTTTTCAGTCCAAATATATTCTTGTCATCCCTTTATAGCAATGAAATCCTTTTGATTTTGCTCATAACTCTGTCATTTTCTACTTTTGTTATCGGAACTTTGTCTCATCCCCTCACTTCAGTCTATTCTAAGAAAACACCACACACTCAAGCATTGTTGCTGGCTATTTTAGTACTAAAGGGTATAGAAACATAGAAAAGTATTGAGGCATGATAGAGTGCTATTTGCTGTTTGGACCTTTTTTTGTCTCCCTGGGTAAAGTACTGTCTAGTGCACAGATCTGTGGTCTGACTTCTTTACTGGAATTGGTGCTACACTCATGGCATCCTTTCTGATCCCCATCTGATCTGTAAATCCATTGATGTGATGAGTTCTCCATGACTATCTGGAGTTATTCAGGCCTCTTGACTGAAATTACAGATGCCACATGGAGTTCCTAAAGGTGGTTCTTTTTGGACCTCATACAAGAATGTAACTTCAGGAAAGTAAAGATTAACCTAGTGACTTACTTAACATTCTGGCATTTTCAGGGACAGGTGCTCTGACGACTTTGCTGGGTCTATTTTGAGCTGCTCACTCCTCCTGTATCTCAAAAAATCCTGTGATAGGAAGATGCAAAAGCAAATATTTGTCATGTCTGAGCCAAGGCTCTACTAGATGTGATGATTCAGCAGTCATGACTGGACTGATACCAGCAAAGGCTTGACAGCCAGTGCCAGTGAAAACAGGAGCAACCTGTGCCAGCTCATCTTACAAAAGAAGGGCAAAGTTACGTTCTTTGCTGAGCTTTTCTGGGAACAGCTAATCATTCCTTCCACAAGGACACCATGGTGTGCCTGTCAAGCCTAGGCAGTTCATTTTGGTTTCATGCGGAGGAATGCATCCAAGCCTTATTGCAGCACAAAGGGATCTGTGAGCACTTCTGAGCAGCAGAGAGTTGCTAGGATCACTATAAATGTCAGCTTTGCAATCAAAAGTGTTCATTTGGCAAAGAATGCTGTGTTCCTGCACATAAAAGCTGGAGGGCAGCACACAGGAGTGGTGTCTCACCTTTTACAAGGAGTTATGACTCCTCTTTCCTTGCAGTACTGCTTTCCTGACATCTTTAACTTGTGCTGTAACGAAAAATATGCAAGTGGCTTTCAGATTTATTAGAAATTTTAATAAAAACCCTTCTCAGGCATTGCAAAAGCAGACTTCTGCATTATTCTTGGAGACACAACTACCCTGGATATTGTAGTGTCATTAACCTGGAAAACGTGAGCTGGGGTTTCACTTTTTCCAAGTGTGAATGGCCACAAGGGAGCAAGGAGCTACTGTAGCATAGAGGAAATTCTGGTTGGGTAACAGGTGGCTTCCAGAAAATAACCAGTTCACTCCTTACGGTGCTATTGGGGTTATAAAGAAAGAAAAGAGAATGGGCTCCCAGGGTCCACAAGGCTTCCTGGTTGCATTAATGTATCTCAATGCCCAATATTTGCTGCAGTGGTACTCTTCAAAACCACTAACATTGCTGAAATCCAAGTTACTTCCACTTCTGCCTAGGCCTTGACATCTCCTGTATAAAAATCTGGCTAAATTTCAAGATACCTTTCCCTCTCCCTGTCTTTGCAGGGGGGGAGTGGGAGAGGATGTGCCAATGCCATGTCATGGCAGCAGGACTTTTGTGCTGAAGGATGCTGCTGCTTTCCTCTTTAAAAGTCTCTGTTGACTCAACAGCTGGAAACTTTAACCTAGATGTGTTTTCGAGGTTTATGATTAATGTCACGTGTTGTGAGTGATGGACTGAGCTGGAGTGAAAACTGTTTATAGCAAAGCTGCTTATTTTTTCTCTCCCGTGCTGGAATCCTCTCCCTGTCTGCTTTTGCATCTTGGGCAGAGTATCGGCTGCAATTCTCAATGTGCCTGTAATGGGGTCTGTTGCATCCATCAGTACAACACATTGAGCAGTGCTGCTTGCAGCTTGGCCCTCTCCCTTTGCACATGCTCTGCTTTTTTTATTATTTTCACTATTTTGCACTATTTCACATTCACTGGAACAGAAAGCCTCTCCCAGTCTGTCTATATGAACAGCTGTTTTGATGTGTGGATTTAGCGTTTCCACTGAGCCAAATATAGACTTTATGTTGGTAGCTGATCACTGCTATGCCTAATGTTTAAATAACTGACAGAAAGGATGTCAGGGTATTTTAAGAGCTCAGCCCTTCCCCCTCAGCCCTTTGTAACAGCCAGACACAGCCTCTCACTGTTTCTATCTATTGCTTCATTAAGGGCTCCATTCATTTTATAAACAACACAGCTGCTGACCAGTGTTAGGGGGGAAGAAAAAGGAAAAAAAAAAGCTTCTGATTGCAACTGCCAAACAGTTCGATGTCTGTTCTCTGCAACTCAGTGTGGGGATCATTCGCTTACCCAGCACTGCTAGGGGCTGGAGGAGTTGTTGTTTTGATGTCATTAAAGAGGCAGCCCCACATCCCATGCACCCCATGTATTTCTGGCACTGGTGACTGTGCGAAGTACATCAAACACTGGATGCAGACATAACTAGGCATGTCCAGAAGAGCCCAGGGGTTGGGAAAGGGGATAGTAGGCAGATTTCCTTCGCAGGCAGCAGCACTACAGTGAGCTGTGACCTGTAGTAGTGCTGCAAAAAGTATCCCTGAGTGACCTGCCACTCTCTGCAATTGCTTGTGGCTGGAGTGGATTATGGTATTCAGGTCAAGGTCAGTGCATGGACGGGGCTGGGGAGGGTAGGGTTGTTTGCTGGGCAGCAGCACTGCAGAAGGTCTGAGACAGCTCCCAGCAAAGCCTACGAGAGCCAGGGCACTCAGAAAAGAGCAAGAGATGCCACCAGCCTGGGCTTTTCATCCCTTGGCTCTGTGTGTGTGTTCCTGTGTGTGCGCAGGTCCCCACGAGGCTCGGCACCCTAGAGCAGTGTGACAGTCAGGGAAGATGGGGCTGCTGAGCTGTGGGTTTGCCCCGCCTGTTGGACCTGGCTTTGTTACAGGGAATAGCCAACCTGCTTGTAGGGTTTGGTGAGCCCACTCATGCAAAGGTGCCACCTAGTCTCTGGCACAGCAGTGAGATGCACACTGCCAGACCCTGCTGGACCTCAGACCCACGCAGATCTCTCCAGCTAGGAAATTGTCATTTACTCCATGACTGTGATACGTTTTCACTTATTTTTAATGATAATGTGACCAAATCCAAAACCAGCTGCCAATATTAAACATCGATCTGATCCTGTGGTGATTCCCTCCCTGCTGCTTATGTGTGTTCGGGGCAGGGGAGGTCCTACAGAAGCAGAACCTCAGACAGGGTCAGCACTTCATTTGGAAAGGTCAAAGTACTCAGGAGATTATAGTATTCCCAGACTAGAGAAAGCAGCCAGGAAGCCCTCATGCAGGATCATGTGCTGGGCAGCCGCCACATGGGTGAGCAGAGGCTGCAGAGGCCAGATGGGACTTCTGATGCCTATAGAGACAGCAGGGAAATGTGGTACCTTTGTTGAAAGCTATTGCCAGAGGCACAGTTGGCTGGAAAATGCTTAAAAATGTAGATGACTGCCCTTTGTGGGGGGGAAAAAAGAAAAAAGAAAAAAAAGAGAGAAAAAAAGGCACACTGAAGAAGGCTGGGGAGTTTGAGGAGAAGGTGCTTAGGTGCTTTCTCACCACAAGCAAGTTCAACTGAACCATCTCTTTTCAGGACAGGAGACTACTCAAAATGTTTATGTTCCTATCAAGGCAAGTAACCTACTTCAGTCTGGAAGGCAAGCTTGATTAGTGGGAAAACACTACAGGTATTTTTTTCTAGAATTAAAAGGTAGAATCTGTACCAGGGTTAGCACTGAGGAGATGTAAATGAAGGGATATGAAACAATGATTATTTAATTTAAATGCTTTTCCCCATGTCTTTAACAACCTTGTTTGAACAGTTTCAGTATGTATGGCTGTTGCAAACAGGTTACTCCTGCAACTTCTCAGGAGGGCTGATAACGAAGACACGTTTGAGAAGGTTGAGTAACACACTCCAATTTGCTCAAAGACTCTAGACCTCTGTCCCAAGTCCAGTAAGAGTGTTGCAGAAAAAAAGCCTGAAGGTCAAGCCAGAAACAGACCAGCAAAGAAATGTGCATTGGGAAACAACTGGCCTTCCCAAGCTGCCAAAATACTCACAATGAAGGAAATGCTCTCAGATCATCCTTTTTTACCACATTACTTTCTCTTTACTTTTGTGTCCTCCACTTTATGGCTTTGTCACAGATTGCAAATGTACACGTGGACGTTGGCCAGGCAAGGAGATCAGAAAAGGAAAAGGAAATGCCAGTCACATATATATTTCACCTTCATTTGCTTGCCTAAACTTCTGAACGAAGTGTCACTCAAAGATTCATTAACCGTTTGCCACTTATTTAATATTTTTAAACCACAGCAGCAACATGCCATCTCAAAAAATCTCACCTTGATGCTTTATGAACAAGTAATATGTTATATAGCTGGAGTAACACAGACTGACGCTGCCAAACCAATCTGGTTTTTCCACTAATTTTTCATCTATTTCAATATATGAAGCTTACAGAAATAACTCTAGAGAGATGTTAAAACTGGAAAGTCACAACTTGAGAAGGTAAATGTATGGATATGTGCCTCTAGATAGTGAGAACACTGTCTCTATCAGTTTAATAAACTGCTTGTTTCAAAATTCCTTCAAGAAAGCTGGGACAAAAAATCCCAGGGTTTAATTTACAAGATGACACAGCCTTTCTGAATGTTGTGGTTTCCCTGGAATATTATATATACACAGTACAACCCTAGTAAACACATCAAAAAATATAGCAATGGCACTACACCCTGTTTCCAGCTGCATGCACACCAAAATCATGTTTTAAATTCCAGCCAACACTCCGTGGAAAGGCACTTTAATAAGTTTCATGTCTGCTTCTTTGGTAAGTAGATTACCTGCCTTCAGCGGCTCCCAAACAACGTGGTTTGAGCTAATGTTCTGACTCGGGTGAAGCCTCCACAGAAGGCTAATGGTCACTGGAGATAGCTGGGGTCTTGCTCTTTGTACCAGCGTGAGCAGACCTTCAAAATCCCACCCTTCATCCTTGAACCAGCCTATAGGACCAGCAGGATGGTTGCCATGAGCTGTCAATCATGTGTCAAACTGTCTTGATTTAGACTGGATTGCAAAATTGTCACTCTCATCCTTTCTCTAGCCTTTTACTTGACCATTGCAGCAGAGAGGTCTGATCCTGGTATCTCCTCAATGCTATAATTGTTCTTCCTTGGATGGTGGCATTGCTTTCAGGTCCTAGCAGAGACCTGGCCCATTGCACAAACGCACAGTGAGCATCAGTTCCTGCTGGAGGAGTTTTCGCTCTCAACAGAGGCAATGAACAGTAGGGCCTTCTTGTTCTGGCTCTGAAGTCCTGAGGAAAAGTGAAGCAAAAGGCTGGATCCATGAAAGCCTTTGGGGATCAAGATCCTCCATTAATTAAAACAGTAACCACAGAAGTACTTTTGTAAAGATACATGATTTGCCCAGGCGCAGAGGGAGCCAGGGAACTGAATTTAAAGCCAGTCTCTTGCCTTAGTCCTAGGGCTAATCTGCTTGTAAACATCCATTAAAAAAAAGGATCTTGAATGCAACACAGACTGCAGATCAAGTTAATTGGCTGCATGTGCTGCTCTTCCCCATTCAGAGCCAATGGACAGACAACCAGTTGCACAAGCAGGGCAGTAGAGCTAACAACGCTTGATTTCCTACAGATTTGTGTCCAATGTCCTCACAAAACTCCTTTACAGCAGTGTAATAACCACTATTCTCCATCCGTGACTCCTTCAGCTCTACCTCCTCCATGGCTACTCATTTCCAGCTGGCAAATCTGTTCAAAACTCCTTCATGCTGCTGCTGGGGTGGCTGGGGCACACTGCAGGCATGTTGGGTGCATTGACTGCCTCGCAGGTGTGCATGGGCTTGACAGGGACAATGTGTTTGGCTGCTTCCCTGCCTTGCTCTTTGATTTCATTTTTTCTTGCAGGAATTGCAGTGGTTCTGAGCTCTTTACACTTCTGCCTGCTTTGTTTGACATTTCCCACAAAGGGACTGCCTGACAGACAAACAAATGAACAGTATGGCTGCATACGCCTGGTTTCCTTAGGAAACCAGCCCAGAAACAGAAACATCTTGGGCGTGTTGGGCAAGATCTGTGGTTTCCAGGCATTCACTTCACTAAAAACTGACACGCACTGGAGCTGCTGGTCATGCATTAGCTTTCAATAGCTTCTTTTATCTCGCAGTGAAAGCCGTGTGTTACAGCCACGGCAGCAATTGATTGCGGTGGTTACAGCATTAACTGATTGCAAACCAAAGCAAGCCAATTGAGGGACACGGCTTTTTATACACGATCTGGTCCTGTTTTCTTGCTTCCTTACGTGCACATGTAAGGCAGAGAAAGACTGTACATATAAACACACATTATGCATGCACACCTTTTTATGCACCTTAGGAATATATATATATGTGTATCTATATATGTGTATATATATATGTGTGTGTATATATATATATGTGTGTGTGTATATATATATATATATGTATATATATATATATATTAATGGGCATGTTTCTATATGTTTTTATATATAATATTATATATAACATTATATAGAAGCCTGCACATAATATTTTATAGGTGTGTATACATATAAATGTGTATATATGTATTTATTTTTATATCTGCATATACATATATGTACATACACACACATGTATATATGGCATTTTAAGATGGGTAAGAATTAGAACACAGGGTTCCAAGCCATATTTAGAGGATCTGATTGAGAAAGAGGTCCTAGTATTCCTTCCCTATAGCGTTTTAATTCAAACCATTTTCCCTTTTGGAAAACATTATCAACTTCTTGGCCTAGGTGTCTTTTTTGTATGTTTATATGGAACTTTTTCTACCAAGGAATGGAGTTTGAAATGTAGCATTCTGCATTTTGCAAGTGCTGAGGTCTCATTTGACTGGGGACAAAAAAGTCAGGTATGACCTCTGCTGTCACATCATCCAGGCCAAGGCAATCATGAGGTTGAATCTAGCAAAATGCTGGTGGCCTCAGGTTCCTTTTCACCAGAGAAACAAAGAGAAGAGGGGCTTTACACCTGCATTGGAATGTGCAGGCAGGGACCACTCTTCTTTTCTGCCACTAGAGATTTCATAGAAGTTTCAGGAAAGAAATAAAGCTTTAAATTCAGGATGACCTAGCTCTGTGAAAAATATATGGGCCAAATCCTTGTATACAAACTAAGATGCTATTGATGTTAACAGCTTTTGTAGATATACAGAATTTTTCCTAATTGTTTTTAAGTAGGCATGGCATTGTTTTCAGCCCACTCACAAGAACTTTTGATTCATCATAGCCAGAAAAATTTATGTCTCCCAGAAAGTAATCAAGCTTCGTCTGGGTTATCAAGATGAAGACAGACAATTTGCCAGCTGAAAGTAAAGCAAAATAAGCAACTGCATCATCCCAAGTTCAGCCCTGTACTGTTTGGATCTCCAGATCCTGTGTCACTCAGCTGTTCTACTGTGTCACCAGGGATTTTGGAGGTGGATACTACAGTTCTCCTGTTCATGCAGAAACACAGTTCTGCTGTCCCAAGTGAAACAATAGCAAAGGTGCCATGGGGCATGGCTGCTGTGCTAACAATTTATTGGAGAAAAAACTGGCTCCAGCATCCTTCAATGGTGATAAATTTATTACCTGGAAAGGTAATGACAGGGTTTTTTCTTCTCTTAGCTGAAATTTGCATGTGAAACCACTGCTGTAGAAAATGTTAACATTGATGTTTACTCTAAGCAGCAGCCCAGCTGGAATTAATGCACCAGAAGCTATGCCAAGGGTTGTCTCTCCTGCATCCACACATTCCCAAAGCCGATAGGAAGCCTAACACCCACTTTCTCATTTAGCACATGTCTCCTTTCCTCTACCCCAGTCATGTGAAACAATGGTTTGTGTTACTGGTGAGGTGGCAGTGGGAAGAGGGACCTGTGTGCTGATGACACCTTGGGGAGCAGGAGGCAGTAGTGGTCTCTAGACACAAACTACACAATTTCTGTCTGAATAAATGGGTGCATGAGGTCTTGTCCTTCATCTCTTATCTGGCTCTCTACATTTTGTCTGCAGAGATAGCCTAGGAGAAATACATCACCTGTGGATTAGATGACCTAACCTGAAAACATGAATTCTGGGGTGGCTGTTTTGGATTCAGTTAGGCTGTTCAAGATCAGAACAAGTAGACAACTGTGAAAATGTTCCTGGCACAAGATACTTCAAGAGACTGAGATAAGTCCAAGGAGAGCAGAACACAGAAGTTCTTGGACTCGGCCTATCGCAGTGAGAGACTCATCACACAGAGATTTCAGGAGAAACATTCTCCTTAGGCTTTTCCCATGAAATTCACCATGGAGTAGGATTGACTGAGAACAACAAAGGGGCGATTCTAGGATTGATATATGTGACAGATACTAGACTTTAGGGTCAGACCATCAAATCCTGGTGTCTAATGTTGAATATAAAACATGTATGTCAATTTTCCAGCTTAGACAACAACATTCAAGAAATGACAATAAGGATGTCTGAATCTCATGTCTAAGCTAATGACAGCCATACTTTTGTTGTCATACTAGTGTAGTGTTCTTTCTTATGGGCAGTTAAACTGCTGGCCTAGTAAATGACAGTGCCAACAGAACTGTAATTTAAGTCCCAGTATCTGTGCATAAAGGAATTTCTGGCTGCTGTTAATGGATGAAAATCTATTAGAGTTAAAAATCATGTTTGTTCAAGGCCTCTTCAAAAACAGTGGGGCAAAACAAAGAGATTTAACATCCTAACTCAGGGAAAAACCAAATTGTACATTGGCAGTGGATGAAGATTCTCCTTTTATTTTAAAACCTCTGTAAAATCAGAGCAATGAGTCAATTCCAGCATTCAGTCAATTTAATTAGCAATTTCAGAGTAATCATGGTAGTGAGCCAAGTCAGCAAAGATGTCATTGGGGTTCCTGCAGTTCAGGTTGCAAAAACAAGCATTGATCCACATGATTTTCCAGGAAAACTCAGTTCCATCTGGGCACTGAAACCTCACTTCAATAGTTTTGGACTTGTAGGGTGTGCAGCACCTGTTGTCTGTGCAGACGCCACAGTATTTGGGCCTGTATGGAGTTTTGCTCACACATCCTGAGATAGTGTAGTTCATGGATTCATCAGCCCTGTAGACAGCCAAGCACTTCTTCCCAGGCTAAATCAGAGAAGAAAATAAAAAGAGAGAGGTTAATATTCTCTGCTGACACAGGTAGGACATAAAACCCACCTTGTTCTTGACAACTACCTGAAAGGAGGCTGTGGCAAGGTGAAGGAGATTAGGGGGACAGGGGCCTCAGCCTCTTCTGGCAGGTAAACAGTGATAGGACAAAGAGAAATGGCCTCAAATTGCACCATGGGAGGTTCAGGTTGGGTATCAGGAAAAACTTCTTCACTGAAAGAGTGGTTAAACATTTGAACCGGCTGCCCAGGGAAGTGATGGAGTCACCATCTCTGGAAGTATTCAAGAAACAAATAGACCTGGCACTTTGCAGTGTAGTTTATAGGGCATGGTGGTATTCTGTCAAAGGCTGGACTTACTGATCTTGGACATCCTTTCCACCTTTAATGATTCTATTATTCTATGCTATGATTCCTATGTTTAAAGGGGTTTGTAGCTATTAGGAAGACTTTTGCAGCCCTGACCTAGTGGGTGTGAAAGATTTACGTGTTTAGACATATGAACCCAAAAGCTGCAAGTAGGATACTTGCATAATAGAGTTCATAGCCATGACCAGATGTGCAGCACTGCTTTTCTGCCAGCTGAGTACAAGGCTGTCTGAGCCAGCATGGAGCACAGCAGGCTTGTCTTGGCTTTCCTTGCAAGGACCTTTTGGCTGGAGCTAAAACTTTCAGGGAAAGGTTTTCATACCAGCACAGGCAGGACACATTCTGGAACTGTGTGCAGCACAGTAAGTCCATGTACAAGTGCAGCCTCATGAAGCCTATATGCTGCCAAAGGCTGACTCAGTGTCCAGCTCAAGGGGTGCACAAAGAAACAGTCCCCACCTTGATATGCTGGGTTATATCCACCTCGCAGGGCCTCATGTTGCACAGGCGGCTTTCCTTCAGGAGCCGGCACTGCTCGTTGTCATTGGAAATCCTAGTGGATATGCCCAGCCCACAGGTCTTTGAGCAGGGACTCCAGGGTGAGGTGTGAACGATGCAGTTCTTCTGCCAGGCTTCATCCTCTCCCTCGTATGCTGCAGAGACAGATTAACCCCACATTATTCAGCCCGGGCAGCTTTACATATTAAACACCCTCTCCCCGGCTCATTGCACATTCAGGCCACTAACCCAAATAATTAAACCACAGCAAAGTGGCTCAGCATTCCTGTGAACCCACTCATCCCACCCCCTTTGTGCTGACCTACTTGTGTCAGACTCTCTAGTGCTGCGAGCGCTCGGGGCCATGGCTCATTCCTTTATTCCCCCTCACAGCCTCGCACAAGGGGGTCCTTGTCCGGGACCCCCAGGTGCTGCCACAATATAAACAATTACAGAAGCCGGAGCCAGCGGGTGGAGAAAAGGGATGAGATCTGATCTCACCATGAAGGTTTATTTCTGAGCCCATTCAATTGGTTCCCTGTAGCAAAAAGTGGTCAACAGTCTCTGCTGGATGGCAGAGGGCTTGGGAAGCAGCCACAGCCTTTCACTGGGAGGAAGAACAGCTTCAATAGCTCTCAGAGAGCTCAGCAGCCATTTGAAGAGAGGGTGGACTCTGTTTTGAAAGCAGCCAACAACCCCAGGTCAGGTTCTGTCCCAGCCTCAGCCAAAGTCCCCTCTGCTTTACAGCTCACAGGACAGTCCACAGGCAAAACTTTGATAGAAACTGCTGCACTGAGCTTGCTCACTGTTATATTCCTTATTATATTAATTATTATATTAAATGTAATAAAGGCTAGTCTGACTTCTATAAGACCTCTCCTTACACGAGAAAAGTCAGGAAAGCAAATCCGTGTTTTGTCCATTTGGGGACACAGGCCATGGGGACATAAGGTCAGTTTCAGTAGTAGATGTTTTGATTCTGGACCCACCTCACATTTCAGAGCTATCAGGGACAGAGAAGTGAGGGCTAAACTCTGGTGGTTTTAACCCACAAAATGAAGACTGATGCTTTGTTTGTGCAACAAAAGTACAGACCAAGGTTTGGGAAAAAAACTTATCACCAAAGAACCAAAATCATTGTTTAAAACAACCATTCTACCTCTCCTTGAGCTCTGCTTTTGTGAGATGGCCTAAAATATAGAGCTAATGTGGCTAATGTCACTAGAGTGTATCACAGGGCATTTTGATGATAAATTTAAGACATATGGCAAGCTGAGCCCATCTTAAGCGTTTGGGACCATGTTTGACGCAAATGACATCACCTCTGTGCAGTGGGCTATGTGATCATTACTATAAATGTGAGTGTGAGGAAAAAAGTTTAATGATATCATCAATTCAGAACTGATGAAAAGATATACTACCACAAAGACAATTTAGCCCAACTAACAGTGAAACTTTCACACAATAACTGCCTTCAGGGTGTTGTGTAAGTCTGAGATTCCTAAGATTACAGGGGCTTTACAATTGCACCACAATAGCAATATAACCTCGACAGAAAGCCTCAGTCCCAAATTAAACTGAATCCATTCTCTTTCCCACATGGTCCAGACTAAAAAAAAAAAAAAAAAAAAAAAAAAAATAAAAAAAAAAATATATCNNNAAAAAAAAAAAAGTATTAAAAAGAACTTATGATTTCTTCAGATTTCCAGCAGATGTGTCCTTCAAAGGGGGTTTTGGCACACAGAATTCCAGAATGGTTGCACGGGGATGTTTGATGAATATCATATTCATAAAACCATGGAATGGTCTGGGTTGGAAAGGACCTTAAAGCTCATCTCAATCCAACTCTCCTGCCATGGACAGGGATGCCACCCATTAGATCAGGTTGCTCAGGGCCCCATTCAGCCTGGCCTTGAACACTTTCAGGGATGGGGCATCCATATGCATATTGCTGCTAATGAGTTCTAGTGCACCACTGGTGTTTGCCTGTCCTGTCCTGTACTTCAGCACGCGTTGTGTGGGACTCTCTGTCTCTCTCAAAAGATTAGACACCTGCAAAGCTGATTCTTTGCTTGTAGACTCTGCCTTCAGCTGTCTGGCGGCAAAGGAGAGGTCTGCCTTACTCCCGCCATACCTGCAGAGGAGATGTGACGTGGAGATGTCTTCCTGATTTTCCTGGAGTCATCACAAATCCACTGCTCACAGCACTTTCCTGCCATCTTAATCAGCTTGGGGTTTGGGCACCAGACGAGTGGAGGACGTGAGTTTGTGCACATGGGAACACAGCCCACAGCCCCATTAATGCACGTACAGTTGTATTTGCAGTTGGGCTGAAATGTCTCCCCATTCTTATACCTGACTCCATTGAGGACACATCCTACGCCAACAATCTCTGAAAAGAAAGAAAAAGAGAGAAAGACACACAGAACACCATTAAAATAATGCTGGCAACAAACAGCTCAAATGTGTTCCTTTACCAAGCTGGTTCCTGGGCTGGCAGTGCTGCACGGCGATGTGTTCAGCCTGATGCTGAGCCAAGTGTAGTCACACCATCTAGGAAACTGTTTCCATTCTAAATCACAGCAAAAAAAGAGAACCTTTTAATGCTTCAATGAAAAAATAAGTTAGAAAATAAAACAAGTTTTATCCACAAATTCTTACTTTAAAAAACCCCAAACATTTAATGGCATGGTGGTAGGAATTATTCCCAGGGGGTGCAATTAAAGGAATTAAAAAAGATATTGAGTGAAATTTGAGGTTTTCAAAGACATATGAGAGGACTTCATGGAGTGGCATATCTGACACAGCTGTTCACAACACCTGTATGCATCTGAAGCAGAATGGGAGGACAAACAACGTAGCAAAGGAGCACCTGTATGGCACTGGCTTCCTGTATTTAGGAAACTGGGTTTTACCCAATTTATCACAGAGTAGTTTTCTTGGAAAATGAAGCATACATTATAAATCCATGAAAATAAGTATATAATGTAATTTTTTATATATAAAATCCCTTAAAAAGTCAAGCCTTTTGATTTCCCTTGAACAGGAATCACACAGCAGCATTTTTTTGTTGTTGTTGTTTCAGATTATGGACAGTTACTTGGAAGCAGTGGCTTCCAATAGAAAATTCAAGCTTTAGTTTCTTGTTTTGTCACATGGAGGCAGTGCACACGCACTGGTTGGGTTGCTAATGTTTTGAGTCTGGTCAGAAATGGAGCTGCTTCAGGAAAACACAAATTGAAATGCTGGATTAAAATTCAACAACAGCTGCCTACTTCCTACTTTTAGAATGGTCTGAATGAAAACATCAAGCGCAAATCCCTTCTTCTGCACCAAAATGAGAGCTGTTGGAATTTGAAGCATAGATCTAGATCTCCAGTTCATGCTCAGCTCCAATTTTTGTAATACTTAAGCCTTTGTACTGAAAAGATATCACTCAGTGCCGGAGCTGGGCCTGAGAATTCAGAGACTTCTAGGTATGCACACAGATTATGACAATTCAAGAAAATGTTGTATTTCCTGGTGTTTTCCTACAAGCATGTACCTCCTGGATTATGTTAACTCAGACAAAGGGGCTGTCGAATGCCCTCATGCAGAACCTCGCTGGGTCTACATCAAAATAAAGTGATTTGGAGGCACTTTCCTCTTCCCAGCCCCACACGCACAACACCTGCCTTGCCCCTGGGCCTGTGCTCAGCACCCTACTGCCTCTGCTTTGGTGCAGAGAAAAGCCAACCACAAAAGGAGGGCTGCAGTGACTCCCAGCAGGTTCCTATTTGCTGTCTGGGAGGTTAGATCCTGGGACACACCTCAGCATGCCGGTCCAGATATAGCCTGAATTTCCCCCAGTTTGACCCCATTCCCTTTGCCAACACGGGTTCCTAACTCTTTCAGGATCTTTAGTTTCCATAATTATATTGGTGTTTCTATAGCTCTTCATGCCCTGGATTCTCTAGATTCTCTAGATATAGCCGAAAGCACCCATATGCAAAGCCAATTGTGACATTAGTTAGTCCCCAACACCCAGCACAGGACTCCCACTCACAGGAGCTTTCAGTCACCAGGACAGGACAGAAGCTGGTGGGCTCAGAGTGGGGTGATGCAGCCTAGATGTAGCCTAGGGTACAAAAAAATGTGTCAGCAGACCCTGTCCTGTGCATTTACCTGGTGCTGAAAACAAAGGAAAGGCCCCAGGTTTCTCTGGCAGTCAGACACAATCTGCTTCACATCCCAGCCATGGAAAGGCCTTCCTCTCATTCCCCCCAGCTCTGCACACCATAATGCCCCTCACCAAATAACTATAAATGTCACCTAACAGGGGTGTATTGCCATGGCAGTAGGGAAATGAAAGCACAGGCTGGGAATCCCTCCAGACCTCACTGGAAAAGCTGGGTGTCAATCTTCCTACATCACCACAGAGCGGCTGCCACAGGCACACCGTGTGCCTGTGATGTGCGAGAGGACTGCAAACACCAAGAGATATCCAACTAAGAAAACAACCGTTTAAATAAATAAGCAAATGTGAAGCAACGTGAAGGCCTTTAAAGAGGCCTAGGAAGGCTGATAGCTTTGAGACAACATCCAGCCTGTTTTCCTCTCCCAGCACAGGGCCAGCTGTAACGATGTCATTCGTGACAATGTTTGTCTAACCTGCTCTTACAGACCTCCCATGAATGTTCTACACACACTCCAGACAATACATTTGAATGATCTCATATCCTCTTTTCTTAACCTTAATCTTTTCTAATCTTCAACATCACTGTTCAAGCTTACAGCTCCTAGCACGTAACATCTCTTGTTGTTATTTTGCCTGTATCCTACAAAAATCTGGCTAGACTGCACTTTTTGCATGTTTTGTGGCTGAGCCAGTGCAAAGCCAAGGTCATTTCTTACTAGAATTCCCACCCTTCTGCTGAGGAAGAGCAACGCCTAGTATCACTTCTGTGAGAATCTGCCAGCTACCCTGGACCTCTTAACTCCTCAGACCTGCCCCTTGTGTAACCTCTGCTCATATTCTAAGTTTATTGAAGCCCACAGTTTGCAAACTTTTTCCTCTTCTGTGGATCAGTTATTCTATCTGTCTATCACACAGTTATCTCTCCTCCAGGTTTCCTTTCACCTTTACATTTTCTCTTACATCATTTGTGGTTATGTTCCAGCCCAAAAGACCTTCCAGCTAAATGTCTTTTTCCTGTTCGTGAACCTAAAGCCATGACCATATGTTCTAAGAACCAATTAAAAAGCAGCCTTTTTGATCAGCAATCTGTGTGGATGTGCTCGTGATCCTTCCGCTTTTAATCATTCCCAGAGTAATGATTTTCAATAATTTCTGACTTTTATGAGAGGATCAGATTCTCCCTCATGTTCTGGAACTCAGAACAAGTGAATATACTCTTGACATACAAATTTCTTTTTATGCTTCTTCTTGAAAAGCATTCCAGTCACATGGAACCAAGAGTTTGTTATGACAAGCAGGAAGAAATCATTCTTCCTCATGGCAGCTAATGTGACTGTAGCCATTGTACAATTAAGGCTCAGACCTCAATCTGTAACTGTCAAGCTCTGATAGGAGATGATTCATTCCTGACCCTCCTGGCAGGGTATTCTACAGACCACATGCTATCCTTCCAAGGTGTCCACTATAGGGAACAAGCCAAAAGTGTCCCCTGCATGTCATGGTTTTCATGTGGGTGCCCATATTGCTTGTCTTTGAATCCAGCTGCCCACCCATCCTTCCTTCATCCCCAACCCACTACAGCGCCTCCTCCTGTTACAGGGAGTAGAGAATAATCTGTTTGCACACATGGAGACTTTCAAAATCTGGCTGGTTTTTGCTTGAGGCTGCAGCCAAATCAAAGAGCAGGAATTCAGATGTAATTTCTCATCCAGCCAACTGCCCTGAGAACAAAGATAGCTACAAGGGAATGGAAGATGATGCACAGAGAAGCTGATGAGGGTACAGCCAGGTGTCTAATGGGATAAATCTCAACCCCTGCTCAGACTGACGGGAGCTGCCAGCTTATATCTAAGTCAAAAATATATGTACATCACTTACGTGCACATACTCCTATTTCGTACCTAGGTCTGTCTCCGCTGTAGTCACAGTACAAGCCCCTGTGGAAGTCACAGGTGTCGGCCTCCGTGCAGCTCTCCCCACGCTGTTTGGCACACATCTTGCAGCAGTCACAGCCGTCTGTGACCAGGCTGACGCCAACTGAGCACCGGGGCGGGGACTTGGGGCACTCGCAGGGCCACCTGCAGTACTGAGCCCGTGTGTAGGTCTCTGTGGTGGCTGGGACAGTGCTGGTCATGGGGAGGGAGGTCTGGGCAGTGGCCTGCAAACAAAGAAACACAGATTGGAGAGTGTTGCAGAGAAATGGGGGCTGCAAACCCTATGCTGCTTGGTCCTCAGTTAAAATCCCCTCAGGTCTACAGAGTGAAAAAAAACTACAACAAACCAGCCTGTAAGTCAATTCAAAACTTGATAATCAGATAAAAAACCTGATCAAGGTTAATCAGGGTAGAAAAGGGATTTCATGTAACACAGTGATGCGATTCCAGGTCACTGTCACTGAGATCATAAGAGTACTGGGATGCTGTAGTTCATATCAAAACCCACAGAAGGTAAAGGTTCATTGCATTCTGAGCTCTCAAGTCCCTGCAGACCAAACTCTGGATAACATTTAACAGCACCAGCCACACTTGTGATGCAGGAAGGATGCAAATCAGCCCAGTGACAAAGCAAAGATTTCACTTTTCTAAGAGGATCACTGTATAGAAAACCTGTGCTGTACATGGGGTCAAACAAGACACAGTAACTCAGGCACAAAAACAAAGAGAGGTATTCACATGGTATCAACCGCAGATGGAACATGGCACATGTGATCTAGAAGCCCTTTCTAGTGCTACAAAAAATAAGTGTGTTACCCTAAAAACTTCAGACGAGGAAAGTCAGGCTCTAGAATTTGCTAAGGCAGTTCCATCCATTGTTGCCTTCCTTGTACTGTACTTTATATCCCTGGTGTTTTGTCCTCCTTGCAGTTTGAGATGTCTCAAACAAAAGGCTTTCCAACAACTCTCCATGAAGAAAATGCCTCACCCATGAGTTTGTGGGAAAAGAATTACAGCTTCACAGCTGGTGAGGTATCTTTCAGGATACCTCTTCGAAGACCCTTTACTGATTTTTACAGTTTGTTAGCAGGCTCAGATTTTATTAAAGTACATTTCTAAATCCACTACTGTTGTATCTAAAGGTGTATTGAAATATCTTGGTAATTGGTTATCCTACATTTAGAACACTAGATTGTGAACACATTGCTAATCACTGTCAAATAGACAATGTGTTTGCTCTGGGCATAATTCCCAATTCCATTAAGGCCCCCTTTACAAACAGTTGGCCTTAAAGTCAGCTTAAAAACACCTTTAAACTCATGTTTAAACTAAAACATACCAATATAATTTACTCCCACTTTAAGGCTCCTTGATGCTGGCAGAGTTGTTAAAAGGGGAACATTCAGATCGATGAAAAGCCCTGGCCTTTTAATTGTAGAATTTTTCATTCCACTCACAATCATTTGAGTAGGTGCAATAATCTGCCACTTGAGAAGAGAGGCCTCCTCAAGTGCAATAAACCTATTTACTTTGTTGCTGATCATTAAAAAAGTGCTTAATAATGAGATCCAGATACACAGACAAAAGTCACACAGCTCTTTAAAGAGCTCATTGCCACCACCCAACCCTGTAGGTAAATCCCTTCCCTGTCCCTTGTTCCTATTGTCAACAGGAGCAGGCAAACAGCTTCTCCCTGTGCAGATATGAAAGCGCCTGTGAGTCAACACACGTAGCAAAGAGGAGCCCTGATACTCCTGTGGGTTTAGTTAATATGCAAAGGACTGAGGCTGGATTCTTGTAGAGGACTGAATAGCTGGAAGACATTTTGTGGCTTGTGATAGACAGGAGTTTAGAGTAAATTATTGAACAGCCCTTCCTCTAGGTCTGACACCTGAGCTGGCCAGGGAAGCCTTTCCAGTGTCCTTCCAGTGGGGAGCTGTTGTAGTTTTTGGATGTGCTGGCTGAAATGTCCAGTGGTGTGGCTGAGCCCATTGGAAGGACACTGTGGGGTACCTAAGCACCTTCAGATAATCACTGTGGACAGGCATCAAAGCACTGTCACTCCTGGGTTTTACAGGCAGGGAAGGCATGGAGTAATGGAGTTGGCATCACGACCTAGGCTCCATCACCACCTACGCAAAACCCAGCCTTTGGAAACTGTTGTCTACTGGACTATTTGAAAGTGCACAACCTGTACAGCTTCCAGGCTCTCCTCCTCTCCTCTCCTCTCCGAAGTCCCCCAGACTTTCACTATGGGAGAAAGAGTTCTGTAGATTTATAAAATTATTGGCATTCCCATTTCCATGGTCAGCTGTCATCACTGGAATACCTAAGTCCCTTTGAAAAAGTCATTCAGCCCTACTGCTTCAATGTCCCAGAACATTTTAGAAAATAGACACTTCCTTATTAATGAGTATGTTGGTTAAGTCATCATGATTAATGCTTTCCACAAGTGCTATCAACAGGAAGTCACACTGTAAGGGCCTTCCCAATGGCTATCTTTCACTAGAAAAAACACCAAAAAACAAACAAACAAAAAAACCTGCTCATGTAATTCAAGGTTTCAAGAATCATGCATTTAGGGTCAATATAACGCATAGGAGGACAATGATATTGTAAGAAATCTGAAATAAGAGCAAAGAGAAAATGAACACCAAAAAAGTCACAGTAGTGGGGATTTGATAAGTTTATTTTAAAATGTCAGAAAGGTATAAGAATGTGCCTGTTAGGAAATTAATTTTCCCAATACTGGTAATTAACCTGTTTCATTAAATTATTTTTCAATCTCGATGTCTGCAGGTTTGTTATCTTGGATGCCAAGGAGAAAATATTCCATTAAAATTATTCATGAGTTCTAATTTTTCTGCCTTTGGAGGTACAAGCTCATTCTCATTAAAACAAGATGAAGCTTTTCTCACCCTGCCATGCCTGATAACTTGCTATTAAAGTCACTCCTGATTTATACTTGGCAAACTCCAAAATTACTTTCTTTTTTGCATCTGCAGAGCAGATTGCTAGCAACAATTTCTAGCTAATTTCTGTTTTCCCATTCAAGAGGAGAGAAGGAGAAAATAAAAAATTACCCACTGTCTGCCATAGCCACAAACTCAGTATTTTTAATAGCCAGGAGTTTTACTATCCAAGTTTCAAGATATAAAATGGATAGCAGCATTTTAGCAGCACATTCTTCTGACTGGCAATGTATATTTTAAGTCTATTGAAATATACTGCAATTGTAAGTATGTTTTAGTTTTGAAAACTGGAAAAGCCAAGCTATGATGTTGAAACTAGTGTATATAGCCCAAACTATAAGGCAGAGAGAGATATTTATTGCAGCACTTTTACATAATGCATGAGGAGCTTCTAACTGTGCTTTAAAGCAGCAAAGCATCACAATATACTCCTTTGCTTCCAGTTTTTACAGATGTTTAAAAATATATTCATGTGTATTGATTTTACTGCTTCAGTGCTGCAAGATCTTACTCTTAAACCCTTTTCCTTTTAAGTACTTTTCTCATCCAATGGGTGAAGGTAGGGAGAAGTTATCCATGTTCTTCCCTTCCAGTTTATTGATGGGAAATGTTCAGAAAGGTGACTTCTAAATTGGATTCCTCTGGCTATTGACAGAGCTGGAGAAATGGTTCTACAGTAGCAGAACCTTCAGTGCTTTATCACCTCCTACTGTTTTCTCCTTGGTGGTAACTTGATCTCAAAGGAGAACTTTTTAGTTCATTCAGAGCTGCCCAAGCTGTGTTTTGCAGGGAACATGCCATTGGGTGACTACTTTTAATTTTTTTACAGTAGAAGACATTAAAGAAATATTTTTAACCTACATTCCTAATACTGCCTTCCTGAGCAAATGCCAGATGTTGTTGATGGAGGGATACGATGTGATCTGGATTATCCCCTGTTCTCTCTATCTCTATCATATTCACAAATGAAAATTATTAGTGAGGCCATTTTATTAAAGCATTCTCCTTACTACAAGGTCTGACAATGCCAGCCTGTCACTGTTCAGAAATAATTCCAGATTTGGAGTTTGACTCTTCTAAACAGGAACACTGAAGTTAAAAACACAATTTTATGCAAAGACCTTTGGAAGCATCTCCTAGGAAAGGGTCGAGCATTTTTACATACAACACATCTGCTTTCCCCTGGTTCCACCTACTGGCTGAACTGTTGAGACAACAAGCAGAAATGCCTGTAGAGCCAACTCCAGTTCCATGAACCACCCTAAATATTCCCATTATTCAAAATTATTTTAAAGGCACCCCAGGAGACTCATGCACTTTCCCAGAGTTGCTAACACTAACCTGATGTAGCATGTTCCCAGGGGAACACAGCATCTGGAGCTCAATAAATAAGTAAAAAATGAAAAGACAAAATGAAATATAAATAATCCATTAAATAAAGCCACATACCCTTTCATTCCTCAGTTGTATTTCTGGGCAAGCATAGAGATTGCTTAGTTTCATGCCAGAACTGACAGAAGTTAAAAACTCATAATGCTTGTCAGAGAGATGGCAGTGTAAAACAGGTCCTGGCTTACATCAGTAGGCTTAAATCAGACCCTCAGGGTAGAAGTTTGTTCTTGATTTTGCTCAGCTGAAACTTCTGTGCTGAATACTTCTGAATATTTGCATTGTTATTATACCCAAAACAGATGGGTTAACAGAGAGGCAGGTCTTACAGGGAGATCAGCAGTAATCACAGTACCATCAGGAATTCCTTGCTGTTAAACTCTTGCAACAAATCCCTAAGTCCCCATGAATGCTCATAAACTGTCACAAGCTAATGCCAGGGACAAGTAGCATCAGGACAGAGATATAAATCAGATTCTGCAGGACACATAATTTAATGGTCAGAGGAAAAATATGATTATTCAGGGCTCAGCTTCCCCATGCATGAGGTACTAGATACCTCATTAAAATTGATCCCAGACATGAAATCTCCAGGACATATTGTGAAATAACAGAGTCTGAACCCAGAAAATATAAGACAGTTTTAAAGATGTCAGGTGCCAGCTGGATTTATTCTTGCTGTGCATGGTAGGTTGAGCAGAAAGGAACATTCTGCATGAAGCAAAACATTCAAAAGCCTAAGAAAATAAAATATCCCCAGTGAGCCAACCATTATATGTCTGCGGGTCCATGAATGATGAACAATCAGCTTCCCATAGCTTTATTTTGGGAAATGTATCTGTGGGAAGAATGTAGACAGATGTTTGGAATAGTTTTTTCTAACTCAGTTTAGACAATTACAGAGTAAAGATTACATACATTCATCTCTTTGCCAAAATATTGCTTATACTGGCAAACTTAGTGTGACCTCAAATTTTCTTCATATCTTTCCACAGAGTATTCAGAGGGAAAAAACTTCCCTGTTAGAAAGCAACCTGATGTTTCATAACTGTTGCCCCACTAGAAGCAGCACTTACTTAGGGTGACCTAAAAATGTTTGGGCATCATTAACAAATTGACACTGACACCACAGACTCCACAAACAGAGATACTAAACAGCACAGTTTCTGTGCTCTAAGAGCAATTTAATGTCTTGTGCTGCAATGAGCTCATCCTGTGAAACAAGCTTGAACTGGAGTTTGAAAAGTGACAGGGAACATCTGGAGGAGCAATGAGAAAACTCTCCAGAAGGTACAAGAAGACAGACTTCAGTTTTAGGAAAGGCAAAGTCTGTGTGGGCCATCCAAGACCACGGAGTTTGAAACCATCCTAAAACTGTGCAGTACAAGATATTGGTGTATCAGCCACAAGCTGGGTAGCAAAACCAGTATCAGTTCCAGCTGCCACACAAAAGCAGACTGCTCTGGCAGAGGTTTTACTTTGCAAGGGGCCTTGTTCTGCATTTGCTTATCTCCTTTTCAGTCATGGCTTTGAAATCAAAAGGAACATACTTTTCATCTTCTTACCCTCTTGGGGACAGTCTTCCATGTTGAGCATAAACAGTAAAGAAAAATTTTAAAGCTCCACTCATTCATTTTTTCCCATGGCAAGAACAGTGCAGATTTCATTAAGTTCTTCAAAATTAGCTTGGTTTTCATGGTATTTTCTAAATAAAAATATAAATCTGCATTTTCAAATATCCTGAATTTTCTGTTTCAGTTCCAATGCAGAGAATTTTGACTTAAAACAACTCTTCAGTTTAAATTTCAATGTTATTTAAATTCTCTAATCTGAAACTGGTTTTTTGACCTAATATCTGCTCTTTCCTAGAGCTGCTAATGAACTGATGAAGTCATGCATCCCTATTTCCCTTAAACAGCAATTTTCCCTCCATATCAAGTTACCACAACTATTTCTCTCTAGCTCTGAATTTCTAAGTTGATCACTTTATTTTCCAACTATCAAAGTTTCTTCCTTCTTGAAATCCATACTAAGGGCTAGGTATTTTCTGGCATTTTGCAATTGTTAAATAATTTATTTAGATGCATTATGGAAAGGATTTGGTCTTTGTGACATATCAGTGGATCAATAAATTTCCTGGACTACAGTCTTGAACCCTCGCTTCAAATAGAGTATCTGGGAATTGGCAGGTGATGGCAACCAAGATGGTCAGAGACCAAAAGGAGAAGACACTGAGGGAGCTGAGCGGCTCTCAGTCCACTCTTCCCAGCAGTAGCAGAGGGTAAAACAATGGGCAGCAGTCACAAGATATACTTGGGGAGGTTCAGTCTGAACACCACGAAGACAACTTCTTTACTAGCACAGCAATGCACCACCAGGACAGGTATTCAGGGAGGCTCTGGATTCTCACGTGTTACACTCAGACCTCCAGAGAGCACAGACAGCCAGCATTCCTGGCAGCCTGTGTGTGCACACTTCACCAAAACCACATGTGGAAAATGCCCAAAAACCCAAACAACCAACAAGGCATCTTCACCAGTTCAGTTCTGCATTGTGCCACCTAGGGTCTGCTTCTGGCCCAGGGAATAAAAACTGATCAATTTGTTTAATGGTGTATATAATGCAGACAGAAGGATTCTATTTTTCAGGACCATCCCATCTCCTATCATAAGCCCAGCCAAAAAAGCGCTATTTGACAGCTAATTATTATTTTATTTGATAACAGGAAACTTACCATAAATCTGGTTTTGTAGCTGGAAGATTTCAAGATAACAGAAGGAAAAAGAAGCTGCTGCTACTGCTACTTTAATGGCCCCTTTGGAACTCATGGCACGCATGGCTTCAGCCAAAACACATAGCTGCCATTTAATACAGTGTTGTGTCATTATATCAAAGCCACCTCAAGACTCTCAATGAAAGATGAACAGTCTTTGCACTGTACATCCCTGTGGTTAAGTAAAAAACAGATGGGGCCTACAACTTGTCTGAATAAACAGCACCATTTCCAGATATAGGGTCCCATCATGAAAGGATATTTTGTGCCAAGTGTGGCATATTTTGGTAACTGTGGCTTACAGTATGTTATGAGATCTGCTAGACAGAGAATATAGATGGAAGATATAGGTCAGCAACATCCTCAGGGCCAACAGAAGATGCCAGATTTCTGCATACTTGAGGATGACCTTAAGCTAATCCAGAGTCTGATTGCAGAACATTATGATCCATCTTGAAGTGATATATGTTATCTTACGTTTTGCCAGGCAAACTCATGGCAGAAGTCTCTTGTAGCATCTGAAGTGAGCTGGTTCTGTGTGCTCAAAGGGATCAGTAAAGCAGCATTTGTACATTTGAAGCAAAGGCATCCCCAACACAGTGGATGGTCACCTGATCTGGATGTGGTCTGGCCATACTTCTGTGAGGAAAGCAGCTTCTCTTCACAGAATCATGGAATCCAAATGTTCAATCAGACTTTAACTAGGGCCTGCGGCTCTTTCTAGAAAACCACATCAGGAAAGCAGGAAAACACAGAGTGGCAGAGGAGTGTCATCAGATTTTATCTTACACCAAGCAGGGAAAAGAATAATGTCAATAGTGCAATTCTAAGTACCAGGATTGACAAACCCCATCCACATGATTGCTGTGTTGTGCTTGCAAGGACAAGTCTTGCACCTTGGTCTCCACCACAGCTCAGATCAGCTTGTGATACTTTCACATCTGTATTGTGAAAAATTCAGCTGATATCCCCCACCATGAGTTCCTCTGAGAAAAAAACAAGTTCCAAAAATCAAATGAAATAGTATTTAAATCAAGGAAGGGAAACGGGACTTGAAGATGCATCCAGAGAGCACAAGGGCAGGGATGAGGCTGAGAAACAGGCATGTAGGGGGGGATCAAGACCACCAAAGACCCCCAAAGCCCTTCAACCCATTTCCAGAAAAGTCAAGAAGAACAGACTGTCTGTGCATGCTAAATAAATGTGATAGAAAATGAGAAACTTATCTCCACAGCAGGAAAAACTTACTAATAAAATAGTACCCCCAAGAAGCCCCAGGACCCTGGACACCCCATCAGAAGGACCACCAGGACTGGTGATGTCTCTCTTCCCTCCTTTCTTCCTTTTACTCTCTCTCCCCCTCTTTAATCCAATCCATCTCTCTCTTTTCTCTTTCATCTTATTCCTTTATCCAAAACTCACTGCTGTGTGCTTACACTAGGAGAATAGGAACTAACATATACCAATTTCCATGCAAAGTGACTAATTTACCAATGAAACTTTGTCAACTTTCGTGGATCCTTTGACTTTTGACAGTTTTCCACCATGAACACCTAAGAATTTTGGGTGCTCTCCTTTCCTTAAAGGGTGGGACACTATGTAAGTTCCTTCTGCCTCTTTCAAAATCCTAGACAGTATTCCCAAGACATTTCTCTATAATATACTGTGAAATGAGTCACTCAGACATACATCCAAACAATTATCAGTTCAGGGATCTGAAGGAAAGTATAAAACAATACACAGCACAGAGCAGGTGCTGCTTTAAATCACATCCTCGAGGAACTGAAGTAGAGAATTCCCTGGAGAGACACTATCTTCCTAATCTGTTTTCTTCCTAAAGCTGGTATCAAGCTTTTAGCCATACCACAGGGTACCAATGTCAAACAACTGCCTCTTAAAATCCCCCCAACAGATTTAATTATGTATTTTGTCACTGTGCTTTAGAATGTGCAGAAAAGGTTCTCAAAAGGAAATCTGAAGTCCTTTGCAGCAGTGACACCTGATGCCTAAAAAGAGGAGCAAGCAGTAGAATGCTAAGCATATGCTTCTGACTCTTTTATCTTCTGACTTGAAAAGCAAAAATCCACAAAACAACAACACACATATACTTGCAAAAATAGACTGAAGATTTTTAAATAAAACCAGTAAGTTCAATAGAAATGTAGCTGCAAGCCCTGCATGGGTTCAAATGTACATAAGAACATGGTTGGAAGGCAGCCTGTGCCCATGCACAGCAGGTAGGCAGCAAGCCAGACACAGGGTGGTCCATAAGCTTGAGAAATGATGAATTGCTGTAAGCTCATATTAGAAGTTAAACTGAGATCAGCACAAACAACCTTGCCAATTTTGTGGTGAGATCATTTAGCAGGAGCACAGTGATTAGCTAGAAGCCTGCTTTTCCCAAGCTTTGCTGAGTTTATCTGCCTAAATCCCTGGAACAAGCCCAGCCTCTCTGAAGAAGTTTACTAGCTCAACATGTGGAGCAGAGACACTAGGTGCCAAAACACGTACACAATGACCCTTCCCAATGATGATATCCAAGAGCATTAGGCCTAAAGCTATGAGGATGGAAGGGAACAGTAAAAAAATCTGTTAACTTTTCTAGATGGTAGTTGAGACACTGAAGTATATTGGAGTACAGGTTTTGTAAGCAGAAAGGAGGAGACTGTAAACTGTGGATACTCAATGTACTCATCACCAGATGCACTAGATCAGGACACCTCTGTGCTGAGTTTTATAGGATCTGTTACAAGTGACAGGCTTGCGCAAGTAGTTTGTAGTCTACCAAAACACACAATGTCAGAAAGAACTGTCCCCTTTCTTTGAAATCTAGGAAAACATCTCGTGATAATCTTACCCAGCTCCTCAGCTCAGTCTCACTGGTGGTCAAGTGTGAAATGCTGTACAGTACCTGACTCTAAGAGACATCAGAAGGCCACAGACTGAATGCCATCTAGAATGAAAGAAACCCCTTACAGCTGGCACCAATCTGAGACAGATCAGTTCTCCATAAGAGACTTTAACCTATCTGGGGATCATGTCAGAAATCAACATCAGCGCTGCATTTCGAAGAGAGCATTTAATAAGACATATAAAAACATGAATTGTTTTTACATACTATTAATTTTCTTAATGTTGTCATAAACTTCATGTAAGCTACAGGCCCAACCACAAACAAACCAACCTCAATTTTTTCTTTAAGAAGGGAAAAGAAAACTTTCTTTCAAGATAAGCCCATCAGGAGGGAAAGGTTTCAGGGCACACACCAATTTGAGAGTCAACTCACCCCATTAAAGGTAGAAAACAAATATTTTCTTCTCTGTGGATGTAGAAGTGATTAATTTCTTACACAACCAAGAGGATATCTGACCAGTTTTCCCCCAGAAAAAGAAAGAATCCACTAGACCAGGTAGCTCAGAGCCCCATCCAGCCTGACCTTGAACACTTCCAGGGATGGGGTGTCCAAAACTTCTCTGGGCAACTGTGTCAGTGCACACCACACAGTAAAGGATTTCTTCCTAATATCTGACATAAATATCTTCTCTTCTGATTTAAAACTGTTCCCCCTTTGTCCTATCACTATCTGCTCATGTAAAAGGTCTGTGTCCCTCTTATTTATTAAGTTGCTTTTATAAATAATGGAAGGTCAGAATGACACCACCCCGAGGCCTTCTCTTTTCCAGGCTGAACAACCTGAACCCTTTCAGCTGGAGGGACATAGCTGGAGAGAGGAGGAGAAAGGGAGCCATGGGACCTGGAGGTGCCCATGCAGTGAGACATAGTTACAAATAACGCTACAAAGGGAAGTTCCTTTTCTAATGTAGATCACAAAGTCACATGGTTATTGCACATGGAGGCGTCTTGTCCACTTCTCATAATCACTGAAAAGGCAACAGGCACAACAGTGCAGCGGTACCGCTGGCAAAGGTACCAGGCTCCCGGCCACGGTTTCAGAGGCTGGCTGGGCTGCTCTGGGCGCTGGAGGGCTGGCGAAGGTCCTGCAGGGGTTCAAGTAACCCACCAATGGTCCAGGGCACAGAGGAAGGAGAGACGAGGTGGAGGGGCTTACCAAGGTGTTTTATTCGGGCACCAAGTTCGTGCCAGGAAGCACCGGCACGGCGCTTTACAGTTACATATATACCATCACGAGGGGGCGGGGGGGATACAAAACATCCTATGGTGTAGAGACACAGGGTTTGAATTTGGCGGGCTTGCAGCGGATTGGGGAATACAGAGCCTTCCTGGGGGAGAAACCAAATACCAGGGGAGGAAGGGGGGAGATGGCAGTGCCTGGCCATGGTAGAAACCGAAACCTGGCCATAGCACACCGCCACAGAACAGCATGGCTAAAATATCAATGTCTTAAAAGAATATTTATGCTAACAAAAGTCAGATAATTTTCACAGCCAAATTCATTTGAGCTAGTCCATGAATAGATTCCCCCTGGCAGTCAAATATATGAGCATTTTGGCTCCAAAAATGTGCTGGAGCAAGTCACCAGCTCAGTGCAGTGCTGTGGAAGATTTCAGGTTTGGTTATAAGCAGTTACGCCACTTGTGAGACACTCAGTAGATCACTGGGATCTTTGGCACTGGTGAAATTAGGTGTCAAAACCCACCCATTCTCCTCAGCTTCTCTGAGCAAGGAGCTGCATTCACAGCTGCTGGGTGCAAACCCTGGCCCCTCTCTGCTGACAGCACAGGGGATCATTGCACTGACCTCACAGGAGACTTGACAGCTCGGTATAAAATGCCTGATTTTAATGTAGCCAAAGATAGAGAACATAAACTCTAGATTGGAAGAGTAGGGCACAACTTTGCTATTTGAGCTCAGCTTTTAACCTCTCTGTGTCGGCTGGAGTGGCAACAATTCTTTTGCTACAAGGAATAAACTCTGAGGGTTGTGAGCTGCCCAGACCATGGAGGAACATGAAGCTGCCAGGGAGAAGGCAATAAATGAGGACAAGGGAAATCCCAAGAGTTCCCCTATGAGGATATCAGTATGGATAGAGAGAGGTGGGAAACCCGGAGATGCTACAAGGGCTGTAAGCCGGGCTTTGCTGGTGCTGTGCCTGGAAACAACAAATTTCTATCCACTCACCCACAGAAAAATCCGTATTTAGCTTTTAGTATATGAATTTTTCTGAATATGGCTTTCAGATGTGTCTAGAATAGTTCAAATATGGTGGAACACCACAGCTGAGCACCTTCACCCAATGTACTTTAGAAAAAAAAAGGGTTTCTTCATTTTGTTCACAAAGGGAACAATGACCTGGCAGCCAGCGTATTCCTCAGGCTGGATGCGCTTGTAGTTCCAGTAGCAGAGAGGTTTCACTCAGGATGGCACAGCCAGATGCAACCAGGGCCTCACCAATGGGTGTGATACCACCAATGCCATCTTCTAAATAGTGCGCAGACCCCGAATGAAAACAGACACAGGTGAAGGTTTTGTTCTGGTATGAAAGGCTGAAATATCCCTGGCATGTGATTTATCCAAAGCTGAAGTCTGCTAGGTATTTTCTCATCTCATGCACTAAAAATTCTGTTTGCAGAATTCTGGTACATTGGTTTTCTGCTGGTAGTCTTGACAGGGAATTTAATCATTTCAGTTACTGTGGATTAAACTTAGAAGGTGTCATTATTTTCCCCTCTACAAACACAACATGACAAATTGGGGATTGTGAAGAACAGAAGTGTTTTCATCAACAGCAAGAGGAAATCCTGTCCTTTTTGAATGAAGTGTTAAGCTACAGGAGGATGTACAATGTGTGGGGATGTGCAAAAAGAAGAAGAAAAAAAAGGGTGCTCTGTACAGACAAGGGAGGAAATTTTCTTTAAGGAGAGAAACTGGTGATGCTGAAGCAACATAACTGCAAGATTTGAGGGGTTAAACTGTCTGTTTACAGAGCCATCCAGTAGGAAACACAGCTGTATCAACAGGAAGCTGGAATCTGGAGTCAGAAGTGCATTTTTAAACTTGTCCTTTTCTTTCTCAGACCTACCAAGGAGATTAACAGAGGAGATTTAACACAAAAAAGAAAGACCTCAAGTGTGCAAACTCTGCAGCAACAAAGGGCCAAGAGAGGACAGGGCAGGTTCGTGCATGCTGCCACAGCACTTATCAGCAGTAGCATCCACTTTCCAGCCCACCATGAAGACATAAAGCCTGTTCAAGGCTCAAGGAAGTCTCACACAATGGGAATTTACTGACATGAGGATGACTGACAGGCCCTTAGGTCGAGCTGAGCCAGAAGCAGCCACAGTGCTGTAGACCAGGCCTCCATGACTCTCATTCTCTCAACATGCATCCCCACATTTTGCCAGGTCTCCAGGACACTTTTCTCCTAACTCCCCTGCTCTGAGTGGTTGAATAGCCTTAAGAAGTTATAATTTCAATTTCCTATTTCTCAGTTTCTTCAGCCAAGCTCCCAGCCTCAGAGGAGTGTCCAAATCTCATTGGTTTAGATATGAATTCAGACACTAAGTAGAGAAAAATAAAGAGATGTTAGAACTTTGGTGTGGATCTGTCTCAGGTTCCTGACCCTACACAAAGTTCCCATTAGCTTTGCAAGAAAACAGTTGAATTGGGCATTTTAATTGCCCAATTAATAGGGTACTTTTCTTCCTCTACCCCCTTTTCCCCCACTCCCTGTTTCTGATACAGTTAATCAGAACTCTACAAAAATGGCAGGAAGTGCATTTGCATTTTTATCAGAAGGTGAATAAAAAAACCCGTGAATTTTGTTACACAGCATTTGGAGTATCCTTCCTACTCAATCTCTTATTAGAAAAAACAAGCCACAGACACACAAGCAAGCCAACCTGTTTCAAAGAGACTGATGCAAAGTGAGAAGGAACAACATTTAATTTTTCCAAATGCACTCATTTTGTAAGCCAAAAACTAATAATTTCAAGTCTGCTACAAAGTGCACGGTGGTTGAGGGGAGATTAAGGCTAACCCTTAGGGACAGGGTAAGACCTGTTCACAGAGGCCAAAACAATTAACCACTCAAATCAGAAGAGTGAACACATACTGTCTGCTTGGTAGTGGCCATGGAGAGAGGATGCCAGGGTTTTACATTTACTCTGCTACATTTTTACGTTATTTTCAACCTTTAGGAGGGATTTAGATCCATTGTTGCCAACCGCGTTGCGGCAATCCATATCCTCTTTATTGTTTGTGGGGTTTTTTTCAGGTAATTACCCATCTCAGGGTAAATGTTGATCTATTATTTCAGGCCATAGATTTTAATAGCACCAAATAATCCACATAGATTGACACCAAAAAAAAAAGAACAAAAACTGTAGGGATGTGCATCACTTACACTTTAATAGCATTAAAAAGAAATAAGATGATCACAAAATATTATGAGATTAAAAAATACCAAAATGCACTGGGGGTTTCCACAGACAGAAGTTGAAAATCCAGGGGAACTGCCAGGAGGCAGCAGATATGTTCATAACATTAAGATCATTCAGAATGACTACTATTCAAATATCTCAGAAAGATTTATTCAACATTCGTGAGAAGGGAATAAAAAATGGGTTTGTTCCAAAACAATATTTCCTCAGCACTGAACTGGGGTTCGTGAGGAAGTTCCCATCAACAGATGTTCTGAGATCATCTCTGTAACTCAGGTTTAAGGGAAATCTCTTTTTAATAGTTTGGCTACTTGATAGCATTCTTTAAAGAAAACCTTGAATTCAGATTCAAAATTTTCACCTTGATGTTCTCTCAGATTTGTAAAGTTTCCTTACTTTGTCATGGGCAATTTCTCCACATCTGGTCTGTATTGGTCTGGATTTCCATGGAGCTCACATTTAAAATTCTACAGACCTGGCATGGGAAAGTTCCTTCTCTTGGCTGCTCGCTCATGGCCAGGAGAAGAATCCATTCCCTTTCTGAAAATCAGCAGCACTTGGCAGAGAATATTTGGCCTGCAAGGCTTGGGTAAAGCTGGTTAAGCCCTGGTGTTAGCTCCCAGGGCCATGGCATTGTGACAGAGCTCTGAACCAGGCGTTTGCTGCTGCCCTGCAGCCCCATGTCCGGGTGAGGCCACTCAGGCTGTGAGTGCCCAGGTCCCAGGGTCACTAACCGGGGTTTATCTGCCGTGGCAGCCCCATGCCAGGGCCCTGGGATCAGCGAGTCCTTGGTGCTGACAGGACAATATCACGGGGCTCTCTCCGCCACGTTTTGGCTGCCCAGAGCAGCAGCTGAGCAGAGCATCAAGGATGGGAAGCCAGCAGGGAGATAGAGCCAAAGGGAGCTTGGAGAGAAGATCATCCAGATAAGTCTCACATGTGAGGCTTGGCTAATGGGATGATCCAAACAACTTTTCCAAGGGATATTTTTTATTTTTTTAGTGAAAACTGCTATGGAGGAGCAGTCAGCCAAGTGATGGCTACGGGCAACATTTTGTCCCATGTGCTGTGCAAGAGAAGGAAGGGGTGGTGAAGAGGCCCTGAACGGGGAGAACAGGATGTTCCTGAAGATCTGGACCAGAAACAACAAAAAGGGCAAATTTGTGCAGTGGGAATGAGGGGGGCTTAAAAGAGGTCAGAGCCAGCTCTTGAGCCAGCCTGGGCTTTGCCCTACAGACTTTATTCCAGTTATGCTTGAAGCTCAGATCCTTTTAATACACAACATAAAGCCCCAAAAGGCAGCTCTACCTTCCCTACAACCCCTAAGAAAAGTTGACACATTGCAAATGGGGAAGAAAGAAAATAGAGAGAGGCCCTGACTTTTACAAGACTTTAGGGGCAAAACCATTGCTTTTGAATTAAATATAGTGGAAACTACAAGTAAGGAAAAGAGATCACTTCCTGGCACAAATTCATTACGAAAAAAAAAGAAAAGGAGTGAAATTAGAAGTACAGAAAAAGGATGAATTGAGCTGGAGAATTAATTCCCTGGCTCGCAAGGTCAGTGGAAACAGAATTGAAGTTCAGGGCTTTGGTAAAAAGAGACACCAGAGAATGAACCTAAAAAACTGATGAAGGCTTAAATATGAAGGCTGGTATACTTAAGGGTATCAGCTCTCTAACTGGGAATGCGCACATGTCACACGCACAACCAAAAAGAGTGTGTCACATTCTGTTTCTAGGAGGGATTACTCATGGTGGAAAGAAGCAACTTCCATGAGGGTGATATTATTAAATAATCCTGTTTTAATCTTGGGCCCCAGAGGTGAAGTGACTGTCCCAAAGGCAGACAGGATGTCTGTGGCAGAGCCAGAAATAGCAGTTAAATTTCTTGTTCCTACCCTGTAACCATACCATGATCCCACCTCCTACACACAACTAATAAACGAAGTCACTGAGTTCTTACTGGATGCAAAAAAGAAATTGTTCCACTGAGCTGCCTCTCAGGTGCTGTCAGCTCAGCAAAGCCAATTCCTCAGTGTTTGGCTTTCAACCCTCACATGCTCCTGATGTCTGCAAAAGGGCAGAACTTATTCACCTCTCCAACACTTTCAAATCCCACACATCAGCGGTGCTTGGCAGTTTAGAGTTTGATGGATCTGTGCAAAGAGGTTAAATGGGTCTTTCACACAGGATTCCCTCTTGCTAGCTGTGATACTGGTGGGGTCCAGGGCTAAACCAAGCAGGTGACAAAATTCCTGTTTGTGACCCAGAGACCTGCTGACACTATGAATGGCACAACATAGAACAAAACAAAGCTAAACAAAATACAGCCTTGCTCAGGCCAGGGTATTGCTGCCACTTCCCTGTCCCAAACAACGCCAGCCTGGAAAGTGGCAACATCTCAGTCCTTAAAGAGTTAATGCTGCTGCTTCCACCCGTAGAGGAGGACACCAGCTGTGTGCTTCGCCTCTCGGAGGATAACGATGAATTGCTAATTAAATGGTTACTGACATTTTGGTCTCCCACACCCCCGACACGCGAGGGCAGTGTTGGTGCACAAATGGTGCTCCCAGCAGCCCTGCACGGAACCCTGCTTCTCCCGAGCATCGCCCGAGGCCAAGGCTGCTCCACAGACACCATTTGTACCAGAAAAACCACATTTGAGAAGCGTATGGGGAGGGGGAGGGAGGTGTTAAGCCAGGATATTTATATCCTCTCAGCTCCCACTGCACAGGCAGTTTTTCTAAGGAAGTTTCCCCTGTATGTTAGAGGGTGAACAAGGAAACTAAGATCAACCCCTTTGTAGTTATACAGTCACATGAGAATGAAACAAATTCAATTATTTAATAATTGCTCTATAAAATGTTGCAGTTATCAAGGATGCAGAGGTTTTAAAGGAATCTCAACTTTGCTGCCATAGTATCAATTTTCTCCTCTAATCAAATACTTCAGCCTCCCAGATGATACTCTGGCAAGCATTTTAATATAGCTGGGACAGGAAGAAACAGTCAAAAATACAGTACAAACATCTCCTCAAGTGCAAGCAGACTCTCTGTATGATATGTATGGAAAAACTGACACAAACAAAAAAAATACAAGGGGGGTGCCTATATACATATGTGTATTATATATATACACGCACATATGTAGACCACACAGAATTAAGCATATCATCTTAAAAAAGCAGCAACATCTTATTTGAGCCTGAAACCAGGCATGTAATGCTTTGTTCCACCACAAGCCCAGGAGCTCACCCACACCCAGGCAGATTTGGTGGGCAAGGAATTCACCAGCCTTCACGAGCAGGTTCACAGCACCTCTGTGGGGAACCCCAGTGCACTGAGCAAAATTAGTACAGATTTTGATGCAAAATCTGGAAATAAAAGTCAAACAACCTCCAGAATTCTACTACCTGTGACCCCTTTGTCAGGCTCACAGCCTGCTGTGCCTCATAGAAATGTTTGAATAAAAGTAATTTTAAAAATGTACCCTTAGGACTCTACTAAAACAGTGAAAACTAATAGTGAATGGTCTCCATAAATGAACTGCAGTGTTAAATTGCAGGGATGTCATTTTATATTTAACTACTAGGGTCAAAAGTGGAAATAAAACTCACAGAAAGCAGCCAACTGATTTTGCCCTCATTCTCTTACTTCAATGTGTATCAGCCCACACACAGATGCTGTGAGTATGATCCAGTCTTGTAAGTCCAAGATCCAGAATGAAATACTGCCTGTAGTAGTTACAAATACATCACCTGCTGAACGGCTGAACTACTTAGTGGAACCTAGATATTTTCCTAATTATTGTTTTCCACCCTTTTTTCTTTTCCCCTCATTAAAATGTAACCAAAGAGTTTTATAGTGTAATCCACTTGCAGATCCTTAGCACTGGCTGCAGCTTTTGTGGTTTGGTCCTTCCTTGCTAAACAGCTAAAATGACCCAGCTGCTGCTTTAAACCCAGGGAACTGGTAGCCTGGGGGCAGCCAGGAACATGTGCCAGCCGTCCAGAGCAGAACTTAATTCTCCCCATATGGATTTCCATGTCTTTTCCTGCCTGTCAGCCCAGATACAGAGAGTTCCCTTTGGCACAGCTGATACAAGCTGGTGATCATAAATGTAAGCTATTGCCTGCTTGGTCATCACATACATCCAGGAGTATGCTAGTGGACTTGAAAAAGCAGAAAGGAGGATTTGCAAGTCAAAATACCTCACAGAGGGACCTCATGTACCCACAGCTATGAGAATGTCAAGGACACATCAGGCATGCAGTGGTAATGGCACAGGGGTGCAGAGATAGCCAGGAGATGCTATGGGATAGTCATGGCACTTTCTGGGGAAGTTCCCAGGCTCTCTGCAGAGCCCTGGTATACTATTGTCCACCCAGTGCAAGAAGCCTGGTCCCTACATGGATAAAACAAATTCAACAGAGTCATTGCTTTGGGTGATTACTGTTGTCCCCAAAAGCCATCAAACTGTGTTTCACCAAAGCCATGCTCCGTTTTTTTCTCTATATTCTTCTTTTCACAAGCCAAGGAGATGTGTGTGGAGAAGAGGGAACTTCAATAAGAGAAAAAACAACCCCTCACCCATCTTGCCATCACTTGTTACTCAAAAAGCTTCAGTAAGAAAACAACAAAAAGAAAAGCAGGATGGTAGTCTGGAAAACTGGTGGAGGATGGAAGGAATCAAAACTTTTAAGCCACTCAGAAATTAAAGTGTGAGTTGCATTTTCAAATTCTAGAAAGGGGAAAGTGCAACAGTTCACATGCAGCTATAAAATATTGTTAACTTTTAATGAATTTTTTTTTTAAAGTGTTTAATAATGATAGTCTGTGAGTCATTCAGAGCAATTTTGGTCAAAGCTGTGAAGCCTGTGTGGGCTGCACTCTTCCTGGTGGCATATAGCTAATTTTCTGTCAGGTACTGCACAGAATTACAAAACTGGTTACTACTCCTGACTTTACTGTGTTCTTTTCCTTATACACAGATACTGGAAGGGTGTAAGTGGTAATGGTTTAAACTGAAGGAGGGTCAATTTGGATTAGACAGAAGGAAGATTTTTGCAGGGGTGGTGGAACACTGGCTCTAATTGCCAAGAAAGGCGATGGATGGTCCATCCCTGAAAACTCTGAAGGTCAGGTTGGATGGCTCTGAGCAGCCTGGTTGAAGATGCCCCTGCTCGTTGGAGGGGGGTTGGACATTATGACTTTTAAAAGTCCCTTCCAACACAAAGCACTCTATAATTCTATGACTACACATGATATTTACATGTTTGTGGTTCTAATGTAAATATTGAGTCAAGCTACACAGTTGCATGCTAGAGATATAATAATAAAAACAATCCATCATATCTACCTTGAAGCTTTTCACTGGAGATTATTTCAATATATTTGGAAAGGAAAAGGCAAGTTTACCTTAAGGTGAGTAGGAAGAATTCATTTCAGCTCTAAGCAAAAGGTATAAAAGCAGCCAAAGCACTACAGGTACTGTGAGTTCTGTACATCTGAGTGTCAATGAAATGTTGGATCAAGAGATCTTTCTGTGCCCTCCCATCACCAAGTATGAGACATTTTTTTTCCTAGGAAATCCTATGAATTTGCAAGGTAAGCTCTTAGGATAAGGTCCTTTTGCAGTGCTGGAATTGCTCCATGACGGCAAAGACTGAACTGTGCAGATGTCCAGCAACATCAGGATCCAGGTGACTCAGAAGCCTCTGTGGATGAGCCCACAATTATTTCTGCAAATACCTCTCAGGTTTCCTTTTGGGCTCATTGCCTGCCATCCTGGATTTCATGAAACTTGGCCTTCCGACTTGCTCATCTCTCGTTTGCTTTGTAGGTTAAGTGGAATGACAGATGCAGACTAATAAAACATAAGAACAACGTGGGAGCTATTGAGAAAGAGAAGTGGAGCAGAGATGACCACACAGTCCTGGAATGCATTACCAACCCAAGTATTAGAAATTCATTATTCAAATTGTGCCACAAAGCTCAGCTTAAGTGTTATCTTCTTCCACAGCTGTTTCAGCCTAAAAGGCTCTCCTTTCCTTCCCCAACCACAAGGACATTTACTTGTGGACCAGAGCCAATGGTTGGCACCCACAGAGGTAAAAATGCCTTTTTCTACTTTTATTTTCCCACACCTAGCCCAGATGCAAGGATTACAAAGCCCAGCAGCAGTCTGTGAGAAGATACAAGGGATTAAGAGGACTCCAGAAGCTTCACCCAGGATGCCAGGACACACCTAAGGTTTCAGTATGGATGCAATGGATAACAGAGCACCAGCAGAGGTACATCCCAAAGCTGGGAGACCACCAGGCTGCAGGAGAACCCGTGATCCTCACTCACAGCTAGGAAACTCAAAGCAGCACTGCAGAATACCTGCACAGAGCTGCTAAAGCCGCAGCCAGAAACCCTTGACCCTGCAACATATCTGTAAAAATCATATCTGTGATCTCCTGCCAACCTGCAGCAATGGGAAGCTGAAGACAACTCACCTCAGGATGCAGCAGACACTGGGTGGCACAACATGAGGAGAAAGAATGATGGGGAAATTGGGTGCTGGAAAACCAGTCCAAGAAACTGGGTCCAAATTCTTGGTGGACATCAGAACACAGAAAGGAAACAAAAGGGTAGAATTTCTTTGGGCCTATCACCTACCAGTCAATGTTTCTACTCAACAGAAAAGGAAAATTATGCTTTTAAGATAAGGACCGTAAGAATGAGGATGCTTGAACTGTGTTATAAGAAAGCAAAGGAGGAACAATTTAATTCAGGGTACCTACCCAAACCTCCTACTGACAAATCTGAAAGACTGAGGAAACCTCACCCTGCTTTTTGGCCCACACCATGAGGGACTGTCAGGTTCAATACTCAAATGTGTCTTCAGCTAAAGCTGTGGGTGTCCAGCTTTTGCCAGGCCACAGCTGCCAAGGTTCACATACATGATATTATTTCCTGGGTTTATAAACAGCTTCAGTTCCAGTCATGCATGAGATCCAGGGCTGTCCAGACAGGAATGCTCAAGACCCCTCTGGGACACTGAGACATCCAAAAAGAGCAGTTCTCAGTAAGCTGAGCCCTGGAAAGATTCTAAAGCAACTCTTAATATCCCAACATGGGAGCTCAGAGCTTCTGAAGAAAGAAGACAAATGTCCTGTGTGAGTGTGGAAGACTTCAGAAATTCTTGACCATAGGACCTGAGGAAGGCAGGAGAAACTAAACATGCCTGAGTCTTTGAAAGGACAGACACCAGTGCTATCATACAAGTCTCATACTTTTGCTAGAAGCCACAGCTACCACTTTTAACTAATGCCTTTTCCTGGAGAAGCCTCATGTGAGGGCAGGACTGCTGCAGTGTGGAACGTTGACAGGACCTGCCCCAGGGGACATAAATAGACAGTGGCACAACTGTGAGGAGGGTGAGGAAGCCAATCTCTGTCCACAGCTCTGATGCTGAAAAAGAGATTCATACCACCAAAGCAAATTCAGACACTCATTGGAGAAATTATGAAGAAAATGCATCAGTTTCTGCTTTTCTCAGCAGAAACTGTGTGTGTGTGTGTGTGTGTGTGTGTGTGTGTGCATGTGACTGTGTACTTAGGAGGCATTTTCATCAGAAACAGACTTGGGTGTGGGCCTCTGATCCATGTGAGGAACATCCAGTGCTACCTTCAGGATGTTGCCTTAGCAATGATTTCATTTTGCGAGTGGATGTGTGAGGGGGGACTGCCAAATGAAAGAGCAGCTTTGGGAAGGCCCTGTGCACGACGCAACCATACCCATGGGAGCTCTGTCTGCCAGCTTCAAGCCTCAGGACACTAATTTTCACCAGAGCATTATAACCAGAGCTATTTTAATTGACATCTACAATTTATGGAAGTGTAGGATAAGAGCCCTTCTACAGAGAAGCGTATCCAGTCTGTCTCTGGTAACCAGATGTTGTCAAGCAACAGGGAGTGGTGGGAAGGTTCGAGGGACAAGACACAGCAGCTTTGAACCTGTGCTGCCTGAGATTATCTGTGCATCATTAGCCATGGTGCAAACCTGGAGCCTTCTGTTAAGAAGCACTTAACAGGTAAACCTCAGATCACCCTCCCTGGAGAGCCATGGGATTTTTGCAGGCAAAAATAAAGGTGCCACTTTATCTTTTTGTTTTGCTTTGTTTAGGTTTTTTCTGTTTATGTTTGATCAGAATGCGTTTTTTCCTGGAAGAGCCCAAACAAATTTAATATTTTTTTCCTGCTACAAAATCCAAATATTTTAAAGATTAAATTCTTGGTTTTATATCTTCTCAGATAAATCTCATAAAAGAAGGAAAAAGAACACATTATGGTTCTTAACACACAGCCTGAGACAGCCCTGAGCCTGAGACATTATCAGTTACTATGTCATGAAATAGATGCCCGCAAAGGAGATGGTGCCAAATAAAACCATCTTTGAGCATCTCTCTCCTCCGTCCCACCCACCAAAGCCAAAAGCTTTGTCTTTGTGTACCCTGAGTGCCATCATGTCAAATAAATCAATACCTGCCTACTAGTGGATGTGATGAAGAACATTTGCTTTCTTTCTCTATTTGAGAAGTCTTCAGGTTTGCATTCACTCTGTTATTTTTATTTTAGATTTTCAGATCCACACACCACACCTTCCTCCACTTCAAATATTTTAGAAAGCTTCAATGATGTTCTTCCTACACAAGCTCCTTCACTAATTTCTACAAAGTGCAGAATAGTTTCTTTAATCATCACCCTGGTTTAGGACATTTTGTCCTTTCTGAACAAGTGGTCTCACACTTCTGAGTCATCAGGACTAGAGATTGAAGATCCTGGCTCTGACTCCTCGATTTGCAGCCCTAAAAGGAGCCAATACATCCAGTTTTAAAGTCCTTGCTGCAAAAATGACTCAGACTCTGAGGAATCTCAGCCTGGTTGAAGGGACTTAGGCTCCCATGGTCTCTATCCTTATGTCTATGCAAAAAAAAAAAAAAAAAAAAATATTCAAGGAATTTTTCAAAACTTATGCCTGAAATTCCAGCTATACTCAGTTATTTTTTTCTTACCAAGTCCATCACCTGTGTGGTTTTGCCCTAATAAGAAGGCCCTGTTGCTAAAACTCTTTAAGAACTCCATAACTGCTTGTAGTTTCAAACAGTACTAGGGGATGCAGAACCTGAGAGCTGCTTTCTGAAATGCACTTTGAGACCTGCCTGACCTTCCCGTATTATCTCCTCTGCCTTTCTCCCTGGAACAATATTATATCTAACCCAGAGAGTCAACCCTCTTCTTTCCCAGTGGAACATCTTTTTCTGTCCATAGTTCTTCCTCTACATGAAGCGTGACAAGTCTCCCCAGAAGAGCACAGGGCTTTGCACAATGTGCACAGTGACCTTCCTGGTGCTACCACTCTGTGAGTGTCTCTGCAGAGTTGGAAAGGTCTTTACTACTCTTGTGATTATGTCACCAAAGATGGACACTATGGATGATGAGGTGGGGCAGTGTCAGAGCTTTACCAGGACTTATCTGTTCTGACTCACCTGACTTAACCAAAATATCTCATGAGCAGGGTGGCCACGGCAGCTAAATATTCACAATACCCCACAATATTTGCAATATTCCTTGTTTCTTCAGACATCACCGTTAATAAGACCAAACTAAGCCTTCTCTCCTCCCAAAAGTCCTTTAAGTACCACATTGGCTAATACTTCCTCCCAGATGCTCTCCCCAGCCCCTCTCACTGATCCATGCTCTGCACTCTTTTCATTCCTGTTTCCCCACTCCCTTGAATATGACAAACAGAAACCTGCTTTTCATCAGCCTACCAATCCCCCATCACATCCCAGTTCAGGCATGGAGAGAGTCCAGAGAAAGCCAGTTCACTACTGGGGAGAAATTATCCCTACTCAATGGTTTCTAAGCACAGCCTTCTAAGGTCTAGCCCCACGGGTGTGTTCAGAACTTGACAGTATCCCTGGATGCTCCATGAGCAACTTCACCTGCTCTGTTCAATGGAGAGCCTGAGCTGAAACTGTTGAGACCTAGGAGCCTTTTTAGGCTATTTTTTATACTCTTTTGAACACTTTTTAGATACTCTTTAGACCAAACATGTTGCTAGCAATATCCAGATTGCACTCGCTTACCCCCTCAGCAAGTGCATGTGCCTGCATGCACTCACACACTGACACATATTTTCATGCCACAGCAGGTTTTTACAAAAATCTTTGATATCAAGGGGAATCAGGACAACCACTGTACAATTTACAAGGCTTACACAGATCTCCTCTAGTAACAGTGTTTGGGGGATGGGGGGGGCAGCTCCCTCTGATTTTTTAATTGCTGAACAAAAATCAGCTGTGATAAGAACCAACTTCCCGCAGGAGCCCGAGGTGCAGTTTGTTGGTTGTCAGTTTTGTGTTGTGTTTTATTTTTCAGAAGAGACCCTGTTATCAGCCTGTCTCGGCATCCACGCAGGACTTATCGCTGTGCCATCTGCTGTCACACAGGTGTGCCTGGTGTGCTGCACCACGCGTGCTCCTTTCCTGGTTCGAAGTGTCGCCGTATCTCACAACACTCGCCCCAGTTCCTGGTGCCGGCAGCCCTGCCCGCACAATCCCCTGTGCAGAGCAGGGGATGTCACCCCGCTGCGAGCAGAGGGATGCTCAGACACAGCTTACACGTGGCTGGTTCAGGGAACACCCCACCTCCAGCTGGGTAGCCCAAACCGGTCCCTAACACTCCCCTAATTCTCGGGGTCCCCACGGCTCCCTGAGCCCCGAGTCCAGCGCCGGCTGCGGGGATGGGGACAGGGGACCGCTCCCCCTCCGAGAATGAGCGCTGCTTCTCCCCCGGACCCTCACCGCTTCCCACGGCTGCTCTCAGTCCAGCCTTCTCTCTCGGGAATTCTACTCTAACCGCGGGCACGTACCGGCAAAAGCAAAGCAAAACCCCGGCACCTTTGGGAAACAAGCAGCTTCCCCAGACAGGTTTTTCCAGAGAGCAGGGGGAGGAAAGCGGCTGCTGCTGCGTGGAGCGGCAGCTCCAAGGGATCGGGAGGGGATCAAACCCTCCTCCCTCGCCGGCCCCGAGGCAGCGGCGGGAGCGGCTCCACCTGCGGGAGCGGCCGGCGGCACCTCCGGGATCCGCTCCTGGTCTCGGTCGCAGTCCCGTTCCCGCCACGGCTTCGCTCCCGCCCCGCCCCGGTACCGGCACCGGGGCTGCCTCGGTCCCGGCACCCCTGGGCACCGCCGCCCGTCAGGAACCTGCCCTTTCCCCTCCAGCCGGTCCCCGCACAGCCTCAGCCGTGCTGCTTCAGCGGGGGATCTCCTCATCCTTCTTTTGCTCCACGGCACACATAGTAACAATACAAAGAAAAAAACCCCTACCGTTTTCTGTGCTGATCCACCTGATGCTGAGCAGAGCTCAGCTCTGAGACACTTCTGCATCCTTTCCTTTCCTTTCCTTTCCTTTCCTTTCCTTTCCTTTCCTTTCCTTTCCTTTCCTTTCCTTTCCNTCCTTTCCTTTCCTTTCCTTTCCTTTCCTTTCCTTTCCTTTCCTTTCCTTTCCTTTCCTTTCCTTTCCTTTCCTTTCCTTTCCCCCCAGCTCACCTTTCCCTTCCTGCTCTCACACCTCCCACCTCCCCAAATCTTTCCAGTGCCCATCTCCCCATATGCACTGCACTCGGCTCTCCCAGCCCACCCTGCATTAAAACCAAGTGTATTTGCAGAAGACAGGGCTCCCCAGCAGTTTCCAAACTCACCTGCAAAATGCTGCTTGCTGCTAGAATCCAGGGCAAAAGCCACCTCATCCCTGGAAGCCGGGATTAAATACATTTGATTGAACCCAGATTTAGAGCCGTTTTGAACAAAAACACCACTTTGGGAAATGCAGAGCAATCCTGAACTGGCAACCTAGCCTAGGCACTCTGCCTTTTTCTCTTGGCTCTTTGGGGATTTTATTAAAGACAGATCTGACGTCACGGTGAAGGACAAGCCCTGCATTTTTCCTCTGGAGAAACTTTTCCTGCCTTCACTTCTTCATTTTTGTGTGTGGTGTTGTCCCACCTCCTGCATTTCAGTGCATCGCCGTGAGCCAAAGGGCTCTTAAAGGGAAAGCTGCAGCTCCGGGGTCCAACACGCTGCGATTTCAGCACAGCTCCGAAAGGCTCAGAGCTCATCCCTCATGTTGCTCATGGCATCCAGACTCTTGCAATGTGGCTAGTACAGCAAGAAATGTTTGATCTGGCTGTACTGGTTACAATCAATGACATGACACGTGTACAATTGTGCACAGATGTTTGATTCATTTGGTTTTTAAAAAGGATTACTTCATTTGATGAGCAAAAGGACATTTGTCCTGCAAGCACACCCTGTGGGAGGCAGTCTGCCGACTGCTTTGGGACTCCCCTCTTTACAGAGCAACCCTGGATCACACAATCCCCTGCCATGACAAACATCTCTTCCACGATTTCAGTGGTTAGGAGTGTGCATCAGTCCTGGGCCCAGCCATACTTCTATTCTGTGCCAGCAGTGGGCATAACAAATATTGTTCAGGTACATGGCAGTACAAACCCCACCCTGAACACAAACCCCACCCCAAACTCTCTGATCACCTGTATCCCCACTACTCTATGCCCTGATTTTAGCTGAGGCATCTCTGACGTATTTTTTTCCTTTCACCTAGGCACAGGTATAGAATTTTCCCCAACTATTCTAAATCTGAATTTGAAAGAATTTAAAGTCTCTTTCATCCTTAAACAAAAATAGAATATTATAAGGAAAATGAGTACTTGTAAAGGCAAGGAAAAGCCTGTTAAACAGCTTCACAGGTCTTAAACACAAGAAAGAGTTGATTCATGGGCTAAAATAAGTGAGAGATAAATTATAAAGTAGGCAGACTTTTCTGCTTGATGGGACAGGCTGGGCAGTGATGGGTAGCTGAACACTGATGGCCAAACCAGAAATGAGAGGTTTCCTTAACTCCTGCTCAGCTTTGGTTACCTCCTGGAACTCAGGTGTGCCAGGTTGGGTTGGGATGAGGCACTCCCAGCCCCCCACCCTAAGCAGCCATCCAGCAGAAGAAGGACATGGAGCTGTTGGAGTGAGTCCAGAGGAGGCCACTAAGATGATCAGGGGGATGGAGCACCTCCCCTGTGAGGAAGGGCTGAGAGAGTTGGAGTTGTTGAACCTGGAGGAAAGAAGGCACCAAGACCTTATAGCACCTTCCAAGAGAACAGGGAAGGATCCTTTGGCCTTTGTGTAGTGATTGGACAAGGAGGAATGGCTTTATGCTGAAAGAGGCTAGTTTTAGATTAGATATTAGGAAGAAATTCTTCCCTGTGAGAATCATGAGAGACTGGAACAAGCTGTCCTGAGAAACCATGAATTTCTTGTCCCTGGAAGTGTTCAAGACTCTGATCTTGGAGGGGGCTCTGAGCAACCTGGGCTAGTGGAAGATGTCCCTGCCCGCAGAAGGAAGGTTGGAACCAGCTGATCTTTAAAGTCCCTTCCTACCATAACTATTCTATGATTCTATCCCAGCCCTCCTGGGGATCTGGTGCTGTATGGGGTTTGTTCCCCAGACTTGGCACAGCTGCATGCTCAAGGCTGGGGCTAATGGTGGGTAGGGTGTGGAGGGTGATGAATCTGTGCTCCAGTAACTTCTGGTTACAGAGCAGGTTCTATCCCTTCATGCTCTGTGACATGACATAGGCAGTTTTATGGTTTTACAGCAGCAGGATCAGGGAGCTCTAAGAGCTCAGATTATTTGTGTGGCAGTCTGGACAGCCAGCTGCTCTGGGAGATGATTTGGCCAGAATTAAATGCAAACTGAAGGAAGTTCCACACATTGTCCACCTCCTCCAACACCTTCACCTCTACCACAGCCCCTTCCCAGGGCTCACAGCCCTGAAAACCAGGCTCAGGATTGTGTTTTCTGTCAGGTTCCTCCAAAGCTGTGTCTATTCTCCCTCCTCTATATCCTCCCCCTTTTCCTCACTTCTTCCTCTGTTCATTCATTCCACCTCTTTCATTTTCAATATTCTCTCTCACCCTTCTGTCACCAGCACATCCTTCCTCGTACATGGCTGATATTCAGCCACAGGGATTCTCATTCTCTGCTGAGGAATGTAGAACAAACCTCACTGCCTTTGTGTCACCCAGCTGGTCTTCATCTGTACGTGCATGCCACTGAGTGCCAGACTTTGGGGTCCAAACCTCTAATGCTTTGTGAAGTGAAAGGAACATTTTGAGAGTACCATTACCCTGACCTAGGTGAAATAGCCTTAAAAAAAAAAAAAAAAGTTAAACTAGTTGGGTTAGCCTAGGTTAAAAGGCTCAGATATAAATCTGATAGCTAATATTTCATACAAATTATGATTGCTGGCTTGGAGACGAAGGAGCTGTGATAGCAGGTCTAGCAAAAATAACTTTCCAAATGAAGGAGGAGCAAGAGTTCAAAGCTCCTGTGGTATCAGACTTCAACATCAAGGGAAAGAACACTTTATAAATTACATTAAAATGGCATTGTGTTCGTTTGGGGTTTTTCCCAAAAAACATTTGCTTATCTCACACTCTTTGATTATTTCCTCTGCATATTTCATTGCCTCAGTGAATTCCTTAGAAAATGCTGTGGTCAAGTGTGTCAGCAAGGATGAACTCATTGAGATCTGGACATCTGGCTGTTTGAAGCTCCACAGCCCACCTCATTTGGGTTGTCAGAGTTTGTCATGTGGTGATCATAAACCAGACACTCTGTCTTAGCTTGGACAAGACAGGGATGAAGGACTGGTCCTGCAGCCCCAGGGCAGGGGTGCTGAGACCTCCCTCTGCCTGAGCAGCCTTTCTGACATTGACTCCTGTGTGCATATGGCATGCTGGTGCACTTACTGGTGTGCCTGGGTCTAAGGTTATTTCATTAAATCCCAAATGACAGGGACATTTCGGCTCTTGTTGAATTCAGTGATGACAGCAGCCGAAACCTGGACTCCTGTGAGCTCTGAGGTCCCTCTAAGGATGACAATGCTAGAAGAGATCATTGCAATCCCGTATTGCCCTAGCATGATCCTGGGGAGTCATTTACTGACCCAAATAAATGGAGGCTCTAAAGACACTTCTCTAATTCAAAAACTTCAATTCAAGATCTTGGAATGATGGAAAATCCACTTCATGTTTTGATGAGTTCAGTTACATTCACTATTAAACATTTGTGCCATATTTCAGTCTGAATTTGTTGGTTTCATCTTTCTGCCAATGTCTGCTTGGCTGATGAGAATTCAGCTCCTTCTTCCAACATATAAATATGCAAAGGTTCCATAAATCACTGCTGACTCTTCTCTTTAATAAAACAAGGAAACCACATTGCTTTTAATTCTCAGTGTCAAATTGGTTTTTTGGAACTTGAATTTAATAGTTTTATGACTTTTATCTCTTTACCTTTTCCTTCTCATGGACATTATATCTGTGAATGCCACTATCCATCACTCTACAGCACTGTGACCAGGAAACAGACAGCATGACCCAGTTCAAGCTAGCTCTGATTCTGTCAGGGTAATGCTTTAATATCTCTTCTTCCTCAATACATCCCTTATGCCTCTTGGCCACATAAACAGGTTTCTCAATTTGACTTCATTTTACAGTCTTAGAACAAATAAATTGGGAAATAGATTGATTTATTTTATGCTATTTGATGTGTCTGACACTTTTACTGAAGGCTGTAGACAGCCAAAGAACACAGGGACTACTAAGAACAGAAAGAGGGATCAGGGAGGATGGGTTGCTGTTTTCTCTTGCAAATGTGTGGCAGGAATAGCTCCTTGCCTGTAGCTGATTTTCTTTGTAAATAAGTGAGATCAGAGTCTGCCTCGTGGTCCAAGGAAAAAAAGAAAAAAAGAACACTTTGGACTTTCCTGACTCATAAAAGGTAAAGGCTGAGTCATGAATCTGACTTTTAAATGAGCCAAACAAGTAGCTGTGTTAGTTTCCTATCAGGTTTTTCTTCTGCTTTTCTCTGTGCCAGGGTGATGAAGGTGACAGCCTTTCAATCAGCAGGAAGGCTGGGATTCAGGAAGCACATACGGGAATGGAGAGGGAGGTGGGGAAGTCAAACTGCACTATCAATTATTGTTGTTGTTATTGTCACTGCTTAGGTGATGGGAAGGAGAGTTACATCAGCCTGGGCCTTTGAAATATCAAGGAAGCTTTAGAAACAAGAGTATGAAAACATCTGTTTTAGCTGACTCTTGATAACATCAAGCATCTGAACGCTCAGCCAGCCCCACTTCAGCACAGGTGAATTTTCAGAGTTTCTGGCCTTTGCAGATGAGACCTGACACCTGAGTAAAGAAGCTGCAATACTGCAAGAGGACTCGCTCTTCTGCTGTCTAAAGAGTCTTTCCAAAGAAGAAGATGGGCAGGAATCACACTGTGGATAGAATCCCAAATGCTCCTTTGCTCCCGTTCAGCCTTGTGTCCCCCTGGTACAGTGAGGCAGAAGGTACCAGGAGCTAAGGTGGTAAATCCAGCACTGAATTCCCTCAGTCCTTTAGAAGATGCCAGATGAAGGGATTTACCTTGGAATATTGGCCCAGGTTTCCATTACTGAGTAGGTATGCACCATGCTCTGTGGCTCGAACTCCTCATGCCAGAATATTTGTGAGGCTGATCACACACCCACCTGCTAAACAGAACATCAGCTGCTTCAGGTAAACCAGCCTGACTGCCAGCACTCCGGGACCAACTGGCCATTTCTCCAAAGAGCTGGTGTAAATTAGCTCCGCTGATTTAGGTGAAGAGGCAGCCAAGTCTGAAAAATGGAACATTCAATATTTAATTCATTCATGCAGCCAAAACAATTTATTCCCACCATTTGAGTGAGACTTGCCTTTGAGAAGACATGACTGTGGTTTCATCCCCCATAAATAAAGTCAGATTTATTAGGATAGGTCTTCAGCTGGTGTCAATCTGTGTGACTCCTTTGATTTCAGCAGTACTAATCTGGCTGACAGCAGCTGAGCTGTTCTACTGTGAGCAGAAATGTACAGACATTAATAACAGTAGCTAAGAAACAAGTCATTAGAATCCTATTTTCTGTAGTTTCCCCTTTAAAAGATTATAGAACTTTATATCAATTTTCAACTCTGTGTTACATTAGATTTTCAGTTACTGATGACAGCACCATTGTATTTTCTTCATTGCCCTCAATAGCAATGGCCTCACTATTGTGTTCATCTATTCTTAAATTCTCATAATTTCCTGATGGACATTTGTGTGGGCAAAACACACGCTCTGATGGTTTTGAACTAGTACCAGACATTTGTAACAACTGCAACAGTACCCTGGGGTATCCAGTGCTTTTCCTGAATAATTGTCTGTCTTAATATCTGCACTCAAACCCCCATCAATTTCTTAATTAAAGCTTTCAAATAGAACTTTGAATAAAAATTAATAACAATAACAATAATAAAATAATTAATGGCCAAAATGAACAGGCCATAAATAATGAGGAACTTGCCAGAAATATGAACAAACTCTTAATAATTCCTTGGGGTAGAAAAGTAGTAATCTAGAAATAAATATTTACATAATATTTACTAACCAATAAAAAAAGCTGGCTTAGTAATACATAAATTGAGTCTGAGCCTCAGATGGATTAAGCATGAAGTCCTTGGAGTTGCATTGATTTGTAGCATTCATGGGTGCAATGCATTATTCATAAATATTAGTTCAGCTACTTGAACAAATGCAGGAAGTGCAGGGGAGGAATTAATCTTTAGGTTTGCCTCCTGCAGATGTTTTTCTTGATGCCCATGAAAAGAGAAGAAAATGCATTGGCTAATAAACTATGAAAGGGTGAAGAACACCAATAAATATTGTACATATTCCCGAAGTAGCACAAACTGCTCCCTTTGTAGGTTTGTCAGCTTCATATCATGGTCTCCTGGACAAGAAATTTTTGTGACATGCTCCAAAAAATGATGTCACCCACTGCAGATAATGTCCACATGCCAGCAATTCTATCTTCTAGATCAGTGACCACAGAACTGCAAAATTATACATTAACCTGGCCATTCTTATTTCTACTAGTGCTGCAATATTCTGCAGTCTCTGGGACGGAGTTGGCTACATGAGAAGGGAAATCTCCTCTGTTCTCCTGGAAATTCTAGTCTGAGGAAGACTAGACTCAGATTTGAGCTTTCCAGACACACACTGAAGCTTCCCAGCACTGTAGATGCACCTGTGAATTTCCAAGACTGGGTTAGATTATACATATATTTAATTGGGAAAAAACCCAACCAAATAAGCCCATGAAATTGCCTTAAATGTACAAGAAATAAATGAAGTCTATGAAACAGAACCATCTCCTGTCTGAAATGGCCTTGTTTTTTTGGAAAGTAGGAAAGTAGGTCTGCTCTTCTAGCCCAAGTGTTGTTTTTAAAATATTTTTTTAATAAATGCAGACAAATCATGCTTTTTTCTTATTAAAGAAAATAATAACGAAACCTTGTGAGTTGTTTAGAAAAGTTATGAATAAATTCCCAAGAGATCAAACCTGTTTGAAACATGAAATATTTGAGGACCAAATATTTTTCCTCTGTGGCCCAAGTATCCAAATTCTGCATTCGAACTCTGGTAACATTTTATTCAAAGTTTCCTGTGGTATTTGGTTAGTAAACGTTTCCCTTTCAACAGGGCTGCTTTCAGTCTGTGTTTCCTGGGGAAATGAAGCTTATGCAATCACTTTGTAGGTGTTCTTGTCTGTCTGTCTGTGTGCCTTTGCAGAAATTTTTGAGCCTTTTGGGCAAAACCAAGCCAAATTTTGTCAGAAAGATGGGTATCTCACTGGTGATGGCATTCCTGCACTTAGTGAAAGGAGGCATCAAGGAAGATCAGCAAGGCCACTGGAGTACCACACCTTTGGGAAAAGCAGCGTGTTTACTCACACTCTATTAGAGCCAGAGAAGCCACGCAGCTGAGACCTCTCACACAGCAGGAAAAGAGCTTCAGCTGCCGTTTGTTGTCAGCCACCAGACACAAACCTTTGGGCAAAGCAGCTTTATTGATGCAGTGCTCACAAAAATGTTGCTACTTTAGGCACACAATAGTCCACATGCTCTCAAGTTCTCATATTTTTATTTTTTATTTCTTGCAAGCAGAACTTTACCCTTCCTCTTCTCCCACCCCATGGCAATATTTGTCCTTAAATTAGTTTAAAAAGCAAAAGGGTTGAAAACAAAGGTATCTGTTTTCACACTACCGCCTCAGGAAGTAAAACAGTAATTCCATTCCTGATTCCTGTCTGGATGCTTTCGAAGTGCAAAGATGCAGTCACTTTCTAGTAAATACAAAGTGGTTTTGCCTCCAGAAAATGAATAAATTGAGGGTCTGATGATATGAGCTGTTTTTAAACCTCCTCAGCAGAAGGAGGTCTCACCTATGGAGAGCATTCAGAATATACACATTTTTATTACCATTGATAATTGGATTTGAAGTATTTAAAAATATTATAATGAAGATAATAAACTAATTTCCATGCCCTGAAGGGTGTTCACCACAATGTCTGCTAGCATTCAATGTCAGTTTTACAAAATTGGGAGCATTATGACTTCATTTGGATGCCATTGCCAACACAATAATCCTGATGCAAAGAAAGGAAACAGGGCACAGGAGGTGATGTCTCACACCTGGGGTGCCAGAGCAGATCACTGCCCTAAACTCTGATCTTTGTGATCAGCTCTGCTTTTTTCCATCCATGCTCAGTGTGATAAAACTTTCCACCTTCTCCTGGACTGAGGGCACCACACACCGTGATCACTGTTTCCCTCTGGGTTTATTATTCCTCCCTCTTCCCTGTCACCCTTTTGGAGCAGAAGACATGATATAGACTTGTATTCAGCCTGAGGGAAAAGAACAGGCTGGATCAAGGCACTGACCACACATGCTCAGGGAAAAAGTTGGTGCAGTTGATGTCTACCTTGATCCAGCAAATGCTTTTCTTCTTCACCAAGTGCAAAAGGGTTTTTGTCACACTGGGCTGGGATGCACTTGGGCAGTACGTCTTTCCCTTTAATATGGCTCTGGTCCATCTACTTTCATCTCACCCGAAGTTGTTGAGTCCCTGAGGAACTGTTGGACTGCACATGTTCAGCCAGGACAGGCTTCCAAGAAGAAATTTGGACAAGGAAGATATATTTTGGGACACTATGTGAGACCTCATAGAAGATCCACAACACTGTGCTTCTTAGGCTGCATTAGTTATCCCTGGGTTTAAGCATCAGAAAACTATACAGAGGGTAAAGCCTGTAGTCCTTACATTGAGCAAAAATTGTGGCCAGCATGATGTCTGGTTTTTGTTGGTTGGTTTGGTTGGTTGGTTGCTTTTCCCCAGGAAAATGACCCTTTTCTTTGCACAGTGGTGACTGTTGTCTTCATCTTCTTTCACCTCCCAAAGGCAACTCAGGAAGAAAAATATCTGACCCATTTGAGGCTTAAAGCAGTTGCTGAGATTACAGGTAAGGTGGCCAAGTTAAGAGAGCTTTCATGTGTGAAAAACCTCTTGGCACTATTTATTCACCATGTTCTGGGTCAGGGTTCTTGAAATGTTCCTGGGGAAAGGGTCCACATAGGTGATGGAGAGGTCTGGCTTCCATCAGGGTACCAGTGATGGAGCACAGCTCCTGGCAAGGGACCTCCTCAGGTGGGAGCCATCACAACCCCTCTCCTACCTCAGGACTCAGGACATTTTTGGAGCAGGGAGGGGTGTGGGCTGAGAGCAGGGCCAGGGTCATGAGCCTCTAGTGAGCAGACTCTGGAGATGGAGATGAAGAAGAAGAATAGGAGGAAGAGGGAGGCAAGGGAATACATCTGACTACACAGTCAGAGGACTGGAAGAGACTAAAGGGTTCCTCTCATGTCTCCCATGCCTCAAGGCACAACCTGCATTAACTAAACTCTTACTGACAGATTCTTGTCTAACCTGGTCTCTGGTGAGCACAGCTCCTTCCCTCTACCCTCTCTGCAATGACCTGTTCCAAGCCTTCCCTCTCCTCCGAGAGTTAAGCCCAATCCCTGAAATCTCTCTTGCTGCAGTGTAGGTCCACTGCTTCTTGGGCACACTTGAAAAAAAAAATCTTTTCTTTGATCTTCATTTCAGAATTCAATGAGTTTAAAGACAACATACATATGTCCACTGCAGCCTTCTCTGTTTTGCTTTGAGGTGCCCCAAACCAGAGCTAGCACTGGGACTAGACAGAGAACCCCTCTTTATACTTCCTAGAGTTCACTTCCCACTTCTTTCTTCATGACCAAGGCTATTTCCGCAGGAAGTCACCCATTCCCACTGTAGTGGTTGGTTCCTCTGAGATCAATGACTGCCAAGCCAAAACAGGCCTCACCTGAACAGCCACCACCCTGTTGTTTACATCTGGGACAGCCAGTCTGCTCACCACTGCAGTCGAAGACGGGGGATGTCTGCAACACCACTTAAATCTGCTGGGATAAAATGGTTGAGAAAAGCAACAAAATCTCAGCATCAGCAGCCACCCCCAGATATGCCCTGTCAGGATGAGCAACCTGCAGGGTTTTACTTCTCCCCATCTCTGTATTTCCCCTGTGTTAGTTTTCATATGATAAATATGAATCTCATTAATGCATCCTTGGAGAAAATAACTGTCAGTGTGGTTGATACAACTGAGGAGCCTGAGGCAACCCCATGCCTGCTGTTGTCCTGAATGCCTTTATGAAGTAACTGTTTCATAGGACCTCTGTGGGATCTTCTGTTTTCAAACCTTGACTTGCACCATCAGCAGAGGTACCCCTTATGTGCTACTGTTCAAGACAGAAAGATTTTGAAAGACCCCAGACTACATTCCAAAGCCCCGCTCCAGCTTTTCCTTCAGGACAAGAGAGCAGCACAGGTAACCCCTGCTGAGGATAACTCTCCTACCAGAGCACCATCCACACTATAGGATTGAATCTGGGTTAGATTTGCTCACCTGAGCAAATTTCATGTGAAATAGTGGCAAAAGCCTTCCTACAGTCAAGGTGAAATCACACCACAGCAACTGAATCCTCTTCTATAGTACATACTCTGTCTCTCATACCTTCAAGGTCTGTGACAAGTTTGGTGTTCTTTTAATCATGATTTGATTTTCCAACTGTTTCAAAATGGTCTGTTCCACTTGTTTCAATGTTTTTTATAGGTGTTGACAGTATGTAGATTGGTTGATAATTCCCTAACTCTTCCCTTTCCTTCAGAACATCAGACCCATATCTGTCCTTTTCTTTCCCTCCTAGGTCTCACATGTCCTTCAAGAGAGTGAAGAGCCAGTTTTGTAATTTGAACCAAACAAATCTGTGTTTTTAATGAAATTCCTTAGCCTGCCTTTCTCCTGCTGTCAGCTGAATTGCTCCTCCCCCCTCCCTGGTATTGCCATGTTAGTAATGAGCTCATTGCAGTTTTAGTGGAGGCTGAAAAGTGAAAGACTTTAACCACTTCAGCCCTCCAGGCATTATTAGCTTTCCTTCCTCTCTAAGTGAAGAACCAGCTTCTTCCTTCATCTTCCTCCTTCTGCTGAAATATTAATAGGAAATTCTTTGCTATCTTTCACATCCCTTGCTAGTTGCGTTTCCTTTTGTGCTTTGGACTTTATAATTTTGTCCGTACATGCTCCAGCAATTCTTTAGTAAACTGATCTAGTTTCCACTTCTTACATGTCCTCATAGAGCATCTGTCTGATGCCTGGAATTGTCAGTCGATACCAGTGTAGGCTGTGATTCACCTCCAAGTTGGAGACTGGGGGAAACCAGGATCTTCTAGCAACTAATTTCCACCAGAAGAAATATTCTAGGATTGTACCTTCTGTGAGCAAAGAGGAACCTCAGTGTTGTACTGGATTGAGAAGCAGGTGCCTAACAAAGAGTTGTGCCATCAAAAGGCACAAGGTATCAACGTTCTGTATTCAGTTATAGATGTCTCTTTCTTACACTCTCCTTGAAAACATGGGAATTTTGAAGAGAAATAGAATATTAAATGGTCTCAAACACTCACCACTGTTTATGAATCCTCTCCCACCTTTTCTTAAAAGTTTTGCTCTTTTGCTCTAGAAAAAGTCAAAATGGCAACTCATCCTCACCAACAAGCTCAAATCTGGTATTTCTTGTGTCTTGTCCCCTGGGAGCAGCAAGTACTTATTGAGGGATAGCTGTTTCCACTGTGCGTTCCTGTGGAGAAGCGTGGTGAGGAAAGTGCTGGAGTAAATTATCTGCTGTTTGAATTATTGTCCTGAATGATAAAAGAGATGTTTCTTATGCATGAACTTTTCATGATCTTGGGCTGCAGACTGGTGGGATAATCAAATACTATTACAGCATGGAACAAGAGGATGTAATGGGCATATAAATCCCAAATCTAGCTCCTGATGATATAGTTTTTTCCACAGCTTATCCCTTAAACCACACACGTGCTAGTTCTTGCACATCCAGCAGCATTTTCTGTACCAATTGTAGCTGGAAGTGAGACTTTTGGCAAATCATTTGGAAAATTCCATAAAATGTATACTCCTGCTTCCTCAACTAATGCTAAGCTCAGTGGCCTTCAGTGTGCTCAAAGTCTCTGGAAGGTTCTTGGGCATGATGGTTTCTGTTGCCTTGTCCCAGGTGAGCATGTCTATTCTTACAGCTACCATTAGCATGCCCTGGGCTTTGCAGGAGAAAATGCATCAAAGCCCTTTGCACTGCCCCAGGGACACAAAGCAGCTATAAAGCAAGCTAAAGCAGTTAATTGCTCTGCTTCCCCAAAGCAGCATAAAGGAGTTGGAGCTCCCTGGAGAATCCAGCATTTAGAGAGTAGTTTCTGTTGTACAAAAGACACAACTCTAAAATCACAGACACATTGCTCAAAGGGATTTTAGATCACACAGTCCAACTTTTCACACTGAGGTGGGCTCAGGGTCAGAGGTAGGTTACAGCTGATGATGTTTGCTTACACCTTTTTACGAACTGAAGGTGTTTATACAACATGTGTCTGGAGACAGCTTTGTGCCTGCCTGTGCAGAATGGCTGAGCTCTCAGAAGAGATTTGCACACCAATCCCTCAGCCTACACTTTCTGTTTGCTGTGCAGTTTTCATACCTGCTGTAGAACGGCTGACAGGAACCAGCAGTGGAGACAGCAGCAGAGCTCTCTTCTTCCAGTAGCCCCTGGCACTTGAACCAGGACTCAAACTTGCCACCTCATGAAAGATTGTGACCCTGCATTTAGGATTCAGGCCAAGCCTTCCTCCAGCTGCACTGCTGGCAGACAGGAGTGCCCCATTGAGATCTGCCTTTCCAGTGGGCTTGAGTACATGTAGCAGAGCTGAACATCGCTGATATTCTGCATGTGTTGGTCTGAGGTCAGCCCTAGATTATATGACTCCCATATTCTCTCTCTGTAAACAGAAAAAAAAGGACTTTTTGTATAAATGACCCTGATCTTTAGCAATTCCTTGCAGCAATTCCTTGCATCCACCCTACTAATCATGAGGTTAAGGAAATACTGCTTGAAAGATGCGGTAATGACTTGGAGTCCAGCACAAGCAGTAAAAAATGGCACTGTTTTAGGAAATATTGTCATTATCCTATAAATACGGCATATCTGCATAGTCTCTGTCTTAGTACATATGGACCATGGAGAGGAAATTCTATTACATCATCACATTATCATGTGCAGCTGGCCAGAATTCTGGGAGCAGTTTGCTAACTCCAGGATCAGATGAGAGCAAAAAGGGGAAAGAAACAAATGACAGGTAGAGCTGCATCAAGGTAGAATGATCAATTTTTTTAAAATCATTTTTCATCTGAGACCATTGTACAGTGGTAGAGATATAAACCCATCTTCCCCCAATTTGGTCAAAGTTTCTATGGAATTAAGTTCTTTGCATGCAGTTTATGCATTTGTTGAAGTAATTTGCTTGGCTGTATCTATTCTCCTTTACCATATGAAATAAAAGCCACACAGGCCAGAACAATACATTCGGTTTAGCCTAGATGTTACTCATTTCAAACCCCTCAGAAACAGGGAAGATCTATAGAACCAATAAAAGTATATTCATCACATCTGCCATGATAGGAGGCAAACCTGAGCTGCCTGTCTGGCCTACAGCCACAGCCAGCTGAGGCAGTGGAGTTCATGGGTTACTTTATCCTCACAGAGGATATCCTCACACAGGTGTGGACTTCTGAAGATGAACGATCCCCACAATCCCATGGACACTACTGCTTGGTTCTCCATGGAATCACAGCCTCAGAGTCATAGAATGGTTTCGGTTGGAAGGGTTACAGTCCAAGGTGTAATATTCCAGTACACACTGTTGCTACAAAACCAGGTAGAAATCACATCCCTTCTTTCTCACCTTCCTCCTCTATGTCTGATGATCACATCAGTGGTGTCATTTCCCCCAACATCATTCTTAAGGTTCAAATTAATCTATGTATCCAATAGCATCTTTAGGTCTGCTTTGGTCTGTGTTTCTAGGACTCAGCTGCCACCTTTGTTCACTTGCATTTACTTTCAATGGGCCTAATTCAAAAAATGTTTTGCCATCTCTTTATTATTGCCTAATCACAGGAAAAATTTAGGAGACTGACAAGATTTATGCCATAGGGAAGCTCTAGTTTCAACCCCAAAGGTACTGATAAAAACTTGGATTTGGACCTATCTCTGTGAAATCCACTAAGAGATCTATTGCTTGATAAAATCTACTCACTAAAAAAAGTAAATAAATTGATAGCTACCAATTAAGTGGTTCTTTAATCCATTAATATTTGTGTTCTGGTGTTGTACAGGGCATATTTTAATTTAGTTTATTTAGAATATTATGTGGTACTAAAATCCTAAAATATCTAGCACATGTTCAAACTATGCAGTCTCCTTATTCAGTCAGTTAACTACCATATGCAAAGTGTCAGTTTTGTTAAATAAAGGCCATTTTCATATTAACGTGTCATTAACAGTTATTAATTTCAGCCCTAGCCTTGAGCCTTATTGTTGATTTATGAACATGTCTCTTTTTCATACAAACAGCTCGTTGGCTTTGAGCCTATCTATGCATTGTCTTGTTTGTCTTCAACAAATATTGGCAGAGATTAACATTTTTCCAGTCTTTTGTAGTTTCTCCAGTATTGTGAGATTAAAAGGCAACATCAGGGAACCTGGCTCTACATCAGCTTCACTTTAAGATGCCTGAGTCAAAGTTATCTGAACCTGCTGTTGTTTCTTGTTCTCTGAACCACAACAGGCTCAGGGAGTGGTTTGTCATCCTCATGTGATCTCAGAATATCACCCTGCTTGCTCCCAAATACAGACTGGAAGCACGCTTCCTTCATTGTTACTGGCATTTGAGTTGTTCCTGATATTCTGAAAAAAACCTCCTGCTTCCTGCCTTTTGGTCCTTCTAAGTCTGCATAGTGTCCAGCTTCTCTTATCAACCACCTAATAAGAGAGAAATCCCAGAACATGTTCCCAACCTTTTCATTTGTAATATTATATTATTTTTTAGTTGTTTGCAGTCATTGCTTTTACTTGCCAATTGTACTTCTAACTATAACTAGTGTGCTTTTTTTCTTTTCTGATGATCTGACACATTTTTTATCAATACAGTCTAGCTGCTATTCCTGATGACTTTTCCTTTTTTTTAGTGCATTTTTAGTTGCAATATTTGAGTTTATGGGCAAACCTCACTGCTTCCGTTTCTGCTATGGGAAATGCTGAACAAGTGATAAAAAGAGTTTGAAACTTCAGGAGGAGGCTCCCAGTATACAGATACATAGAGCATCCAAAAATAATCACTAGAAAATATAAATCAGTACAAGCAATCTATTGGTGATTTTGTTAAAACATCTACCTGAGGGGATCAGAGAAGGGCACAGGGTATTGGTTTGATTATTGGGAGAATTAAACCATTGGCTGACTTCTGCTATTGCCTGGTTATGTGACCACTGCAAACTTTTTCTCTGCATTTGTTCTTTGAAAATGAACA